>JACSCI010000524.1:0-31676 GCA_016801065.1 Sceloporus tristichus | reverse complement strand
CACAGGAGCGAAGCCATATAAATGCCAGCATTGTGGGAAATGTTTTTCGTCGAAATCCTACCTAGTGAGACATCAGAGAGTCCACACAGGAGAGAAGCCATACAAATGCCAGCATTGTGAGAAATGTTTTTCTCAGACGTCAAACCTAGTGAGACATCTGAGAATCCACACAGGAGCGAATCCATACAAATGCCAGCATTGTGATAAATGTTTTCCATCAAAATCAAACCTAGTGAGACATCAGAGAGTCCACACTGGAGAGAAGCCACACAAATCCCAGAAGTGAAATGACATTATTTTTCTCAAGAATGAATACAAAGAATATAGTTTCAGTCCGCTGGTGATAATAATAATAATAATAATAATAATAATAATAATAATAATATGTTTTATTTGTATACCGCTTTTCCTACGATCAGATAAGATAAGGCCCTTGTGATTTTGTGTGTTAGGTTTGTGTGTCCATATGTCTGTTTAAGTTTTTAAAGTTATATTTTGTTAAGTTTTAGTTTTAATTGCTATTAGTATATTTCTTTGCTTTAGTTTATAAATTTGGCTGGGGATTATGGGTTGTGGAATAGGTTAGCTAGATAGAGGGGTGGGATTTGTTGCAGCTGGCTAGAATAGTTAAGGGAATGATAGCTTTTGGAATTTGTGGGATGTTGGATGAAGAAAGTTGATAGTCGGTATGAACATAAAGAGGGCTAGTTTCTGGGCATGGCAAAGGGGGCTTTTTTAGCTATGAGGCGTAGACTATGGGAACTGGAGGAGGGGGCTGGGTTTGGAAGAGGCTGGAGTTTTTGGTTTTAGGGATTTAATGTATTCTTTGGCTTGGGGAGGGCAGCTCTGATTTAAGTGATGAATTTCTCACTATGTGTTCTTAATAAAGTTCTTTGCTGTTTCAACACACTGGACTCATTGATGGACAGACGTTGTGAATTTGCACAAAATTGACACTTTCTTCTCTCCTCAGTCCTCAGCTCCATTCCCAGCCATAAGAACAGAGGCAAAAACACACACACACACACACCACACACACACACACACTCAGAGAAACAGAGCTATATGTACAAAGCAGAGCCTTCCCAGCCTTTCTCTCCTGAGTCTAGCTCCGCTGGTTGGGCTCCATTCAAGAAGGAAGGAAGGAAGGAAGGAAGGAAGGAAGGAAGGAAGGAAGGATGTACTTCTTCCCTTCTTCCAAAGGCCGAGAGTGGAATAAGCAGCAGCAGCAAGGGGCTTGCGATCCCTGCGCATACTCAGGAGAGGCCTTTGGTTGCTAATGTGCATGCAGAGTTTCAGCCTCTGAAGCCATTGCTGCCCTCACAGCCTGCTCTGAGGGAGGAAAGTGGAGGAGAGCCCTTGTTCGTTTGAAGGATTGACTGGAGAGTCTTCGGGGGGGGGGCGGTTGGGGTGTTGTAAGAAGGAATGAAACCCCGATCTCCCCACAAAGAAAGCAGGGGACCTGCCAGTCCGCCTCTCCCTCTTTCCTTCCCTGCCCCCTCCTTCAGGGGGTCCTTGGGACCCAGGTACTTGGGAGGTTATTATGAGAAAAGAGGGCAGGGGGACCATTGGAGAGAGGCATGGCCATGGAGGGGAGGGGGATCTGAAGGTAAAAAGGGGTTTGAGGAGCCCCCTTCCTCCTGGAAAGTGGGGCAGAGGAGAGACCCTCCCTTCAGATGCCTTATTTGGGGGAGACTTTTGTGCCAAATAAAGAACATCACACAGCATAGGCTTCAATAGCATTAGATCAATCAATCAATTTTTTTTATTAATGCTTAAGCCAAAGGCCATTCGCATGATTAAAATGTAAAATCAGTGACAGAAATTCAAATTACTGTATAAAGTGATCCATCAAATAACTAACATCCAAATTTTATACATTAAACATAATAAAATTCCAGACATTTAAATAAAACAACATTAAAAAGAACTTCAATGTTTAGATAAGATCATCCCCATGACAATCAACTGCTATGTCCGCTATTACCCTTGCCCAAATTTTGATTGCTGCTGAGGCAAACAGTGAAACCTTATAAGTTACCTGAGAATCAATATCAGACAGGAGAAAAAAAATCTTTTCAGAAGTGGTATTAGACCGTAAATTGGACAGAATAGATCCCATAAATTTAGTTCTTGGATCAGGATATAGTGAGCAAAAAAGTGGATAATGAGGCAAGTCCTCGATTTCTGGAGCTCCACAAATACCCAAAAGGGAATCTGTCGGTGTGTGTGAATATCTACCATCGATCATGGCTGAAGGCATTGTTTGGAAACGAAGAGCTGTAAAAGCCTGCCTAAGCTTTGGGAATGTAAGCTTCCCTAAGTAAACAGCCCTCTGATGGTCCAATTTATATAATCTAAACCATTTGGAAAATGTCGAATTGTTAATAGCCAGTCTATCCAGATAAACATCATGGTTAAAAATGTATTCACAAAGCTTCTCTCTTGAATTCCGGGTAGAAGGATTTTCAGTTAGAGCAGGATATGATTCAAGCAACCTATTGTATCTTAAACTCGAGACTTTGCAACTTGGTAAATGTTGGAAACACAACTTAGGAAAAACCTTAACCGGAGAACCTATTACAGATCTCCAGTAGTTAAATAAAGCAAAATGAATATGAGCTCTGATGGAGGGGAGGCCGACCTCAGCCTGAACCAAAGCTGCAGGTGTTTCAGGTGAAAGTAAGAGCAATTTCTTGAAAGATGTATTCTGGATGGCCTCCAGTTTCACCAATTGGGAATCATCCCATCCCCACACAGCAGCAACATATAGGATCTGAGCTATAACTTTACTCTGGAATATTTTTAGAGCTGGTGCGACCAGATGACCCCCTGCCTGGTTGTAGGATCTAAGGATTGCCATTGCTCTACTAGCTTCTATGTGGGACCATTTTAATAGGTCCTCTGTCCAATTCTGAAACTAACTTCCAACATCCGCTCTTTAACTCTCTCTCTCGATCTCCAACTGACACAGTTCCCCCAACTGTCTCTTGGTCTCTCAGGCCTTATATCTCCTTCTCACGGAAGCTTCCAGAAGAACCTTCATCTTGGTCTCTGATTGGTCAAGTGAGCCTTTCGTAGCAGTGATGTCACTCTGCATTTGCATAAACCTCACTTTACTGCCTGAAGAAGATCTCAATTGACTGGAGCCCTGTTATTACAACAACAACAACGATAACCCCTCTTTTTATTGGAAGAGATTCACAACTATACCTTGTTTCCCGGTTGGGAAGAATAGGAAAGTTCCTGAGGTTCCCATTTCCACTAAGATTAGGAGCTCCCAAATTCCCATGGAAGAGGTTTCCTAAGGCATGTGCCAGGACAGAGTGGGAAACAGGGGGCTCCTCATGGGAGAATTACCATTTGTCAGCTGAAGTTGGGACTGAGGGTCCCTAAGAAGAGGAGGTGCCTGGGCCCCCCAGAATCTCCTCTGAGCCTCCAGGAGAGCAAGGCTCAGGGAAGGGACAGTCTGCAAGGGGCTGAGAGCCGCTTGGACCAAACCTTGAGGGCTCTTTCCCAAAAGCTGGCCAGGATTGGTCTCAGGGTCTGGCATTTTCCTCTCAGAGGACCATCAGGATCTCAAAGACCACTCTTCATTTTGGATTTTGTTTTTTCACTCTGCTGCCCTCAGTGGAGACTTGCTTACTCCTAAGGTGCCATAGAGATCAGCATGGAACGTATAGGGAAGATGGCTTTTGCAGTCTTTTCCACCATTGAGTGTACCTTGTGTTGTCTTCAAGCCTGTCAAAAGAGAGCATGAAAGTAACCGGGAGGAGAAAGCAAAGTCCCACATTTGCTCCCATAATCTCCCCCTGAAGCTTTTCCCAGCATGCCCTAGTCCTCAGTCTCCCTCCCAGGCTCCAGCATTTCCTAGAGAGATGGAAACCTTCAAGGGAGAGTCCTTGGGGGTTAAGTCAAGCTCTCCTCTGCTTCCCAAGGCCTCTTTCTCCATCCATTGCTGGCCTTTGGAAGGGAGACATAGACTGCTCTTGGGAAAGTTACTTTTGGAGGGACAGGGACTCCCCAAAGCTCCCAGTCTGGCTCTAACCTTAAGGACTTCAAATCTCTGCAATGAACTGGGCCAGGTCTTACGCCAGGAGTGGGGATCCTGTGACCCTCGCTCTGTATCTCCATTAAGAAAAAGACTGAAACTCCATGACTGGTGCTATGTTTCATACTCTTGGGATGGGAAGCCAGGAAAACAGAATGCTTTAAAGAATTCAAAGGTTTATTAGATGGAGATAGAAGTGCAAGAATGCTTTAAAATCATATGTTCTGAATCAAAGACAGCATCAAAGAGGCTCTAATAGTCTTACAGGTCAGAATCTGGATAGACACTTCCTCCAAACAAAAAGTATTTCGCACTTCCACTTTCTCTCCTTTCTGGAAATGCTGATGCCTCAAGGGCTGGATCCTAAGCAAAACAGAGATACGGTTTGAACTGCAATTCAGAGGTCAAGGTTTGTATGTGGTTTTTGATACAATTTACTAATTTCAAGGTGCAACTGTATAAAAGGTTTAATCTTTTTCAAAAATATAATGTTAATCCCTTTGCATTGTTTTGAATTTGTACTGTATTAAATTTGCTGTTAGCCACCCTGAGTCCCTATATTGGGAGAAAGGATGGATGTATATAAATAAAATACATGAACTGGAGATCCCTTGAAGATCCATGGGTTTCT
The DNA here is from genome assembly GCA_016801065.1 of Sceloporus tristichus. NCBI lineage: Eukaryota > Metazoa > Chordata > Lepidosauria > Squamata > Phrynosomatidae > Sceloporus > Sceloporus tristichus. Next base: position 26,994 of record JACSCI010000524.1, on the reverse strand, counting down.
TGGTGTAAATAGCTCTCCACCAATAGAGACAGAGACTGAATGAGTCTGTCCAGAATTGCCATGGGTCATTTTTGGCACCTGGGTTGTATCTCCATTGCCCAAACCTAGCACTTTTATAACATGAAACTTAAAGGACTCTGTCCAACAGAATCCTGGGATTTCATCTTTCAGGTACTTAGAATTATATAGCAACTCTCACGAATGACTGCACTGAGGCTCTCTACCAAGCATCCAGTTCTAAGCACCCCATTCCCAGGTTTCTGTAGGATGGATCCACAGCCATTAACATGGCACCAAACTGGTACAATTGGATAATATGTATAGAACTTTGGTTGCCTACTTTCTGGTGTCCCTCCATCTTTCTTATAGGGTTGTGAATTCAGGTCCTGAGGTTTGTGAGCTAAACCCTAGGACCTGGGGCAGGGCCTCTAGGGATCTCATTCAGCCTAATGCATAAACTACAAACCAAAGTCGCTCACAGTTTGTCATTCAAATCTACTCAATATACTTTCCTATGTAGAAATGAAGAGAGAAATTTTTAAAGGTCTGTTCCCAGATCAAGGGGAAATGAGAGAATTATTCTTTCTCACTTGCTTGGAGAGACAGGATAAAAAGTGTGAAGTCGAAGGCTTTCATGGCCGGCTTCCATAGCTTTTTGTGGGTTTTTTGGGCAATGTGGCCACATTCTAGAAGAGCTTCTTCTGATGTTTTGCCAGCATCTGTGTCTGGCATTTTCAGAGATACCAGCCACAGATGCTGACGAAATGACAGGAAGAAACTCTTCTTGAACATGGCCACATAGCCCCAAAAATCCACAAAAAACTAAGGATAAAAAGCATTTAATTTAGCCCCCTTCTTTCTAGCCAGATGGCGAATGCAGAGTATAGTAGTGAGCCCTTGTACCACCACAACTGAAAGAAAGCAAGAAACTAAACCAATCCATAGACTCCTGCAATTTTTCTAGTAGAAGAAACCAATTAACCAAGCCTCGCAAATTATAATAAGCTACTGCTCTCACATCTGATCTGGATGTTTGCACAGAGCCCTTTCCTCTTTCCTGGAATTGGGCTCCCTCCAAAATGGAGAAGAGGCAGCCTCATCTCCTGTCTGAAGATCATGCATGAAAACTGGAAGCTCAATGCCGGGCCCTGATGTATCGTATCTTTACTGCCAAGTGTAAAAAGGGCAAGGAAAAACACCTGTAACAGGAGAAGAAAGCAAATAAAACCTGATCCTTTCTGGTCCAGGTTTAGGTCCTGGGCAAAAGAAGGGAAACCAGGATTTGACTTGGGAGTTAGCGAATGTTGTGTGGCCTGCTCTGCCTGACCGGGGGCCTCCCTGGGGACCAAATCCATCACCCTTCTCTTCCCCCTCAGTCAACATTCTCACAAAGGAACCAAATTTAGGGGTCTCCCATTGGCATCTCCAGGCACCCACCTTTCCTTTACTTTCCTGCCAAGAAAACCCAGAAGGAGCCCTTCTTCTTCCTAAGCAGCCAATGACCAAAGCCACCAGCCTTCTAGAACCCTATTCAGGCTCCAAGCCAACGACTAACAATGGTCCAAGTTCAGGGCTGCTTTAACTGTCTGGCTGAATGCTAGGGAATTCTGGGAACTGTAGTTTTATAAGATATTTAGTCTTCTCTGTCAGACAACTCAGATGCCATAATAAACTAAAATTGTCAGGATTCCCAAGCACTGAACTAGGGCAGTTAAAGTGGTTTATTTCTGCAAACTGGATTATTTCTGCAATGTGTTTTTGACCTCTGTTACTATTTGAGCATCCACAAATCTCTGTGGGTTTGAATGGAAGATTCATCATCATCATCATCATCATCATCATCGTCATCATCATCATAATTTCTGCAGTGTTTTTGAACCAGATCTGAGAGAGCCCTGCAGCCTGGATCTGCCCAAATCCCAAATATTGCCCTCAGCAAATCCTGGAGATATTAACCTTTAAGGACCAGAGCTCCTCAAAGGCTGACTTTCCCAATCTCTCCCGAGAGACCCTCCTGGACCTAGATCAGCCTCAAAGGAAGGGGTCCCATTGAATGGGGGGTTCATGTCTTTCTGAGACTGTGGGTCCAGAGGAAGAGGACTGTTTTCCAGGACCCTCTTCCTAACCTCACAAGGCAGCTCTTAGCATTTGCCCAACACTGCTCTTGAACATGAAAAGATCAGGCAAGCAAGATCTGCTTTGCTGTTTGCAAAAAAAGACAGAAAAACAATGGGCCCTTGGTATCCTTTAGGATTTGGTTTGGATAGCAAAATCCATGGGTGCTAAAGTCCATTATATAATATGGGTGACCTTGGGTAAGTCACACTCTCTCAGCCTCAGAGGAAGACCAACAGCCCGCTGGAAGGCATACAACACACACAAACACACATCTAAATGATGAAAATGGCATTTATTCTGGGCCATGAAACCCACTGCGGTGGAACCTTGGGCAGCAGACACTCTCTCAGCCTCAGAGGAAGACAAAGGGCAAAGTGGAAGGCAAACCTGAAGGCAAGAAAACCCTGGGAATAGGGTCACTAGACACGAGTTCAAGGCACGCAGCCCACCCCCAGCCCCCAAGGCACACTCTCTCAGCCTCAAAGGATGGCAATGGTGAACTCCCTTCGACAAAACCTACAAAGAGACTCCTGTGACAGTGTTGCCTTAGGATCCCCAGAAAGGAATTGAAGGCATACAATTCTCCCCCCAAAGTCTGGGAGGAAAAAGAGGAGGAAGGCATCAAGGAAGAGGAGGAGGAAGGTTTAGAGGAAGGTCCTGAGGTGGTGGTGGTGGAGGAGGAGGAGGAGGAGGAGGAGGGCTTAGAGGAAGGGCTGGAGGAGGAGGAAGGCTTAGAGGAAGAGGATGAGGAGGAAGGCTTAGAGGAAGGGCCTAAGGAGGAGGAGGAGGAGGACGAAGGCTTAGAGGAAGGGCCTGAGGAGCAGGAGGAGGAGAAAGAGGAAGGGCTTATAGGAAGAGCCTGAGGAAGAGGAAGGCTTAGAAGAAGGACCTGAGGAGGAGGAGGAGGAGGAGGAGGAAGGCTTAGAGGAAGAGCCTAAGGAGGCGGAGGAGCAGAGAGACCTCCAGAGGATTCTGCAGAGGAGGAAGAAGAAGGAGAAGAAGAAGGGGCTCCTGAGCATACACAGAGGCCTCTGAGGCAGAAGGCATAGGGAGAAATCTCCTGGTTGTAACTTATTATTACTATTATTAGTAGTAGCATTAGTATTATTAAATTTTATTTATTTATAAAGACATGGAAAGACATATTTATAAAGAGTATCTCAGTGAGTCTTTATATTATAGCATCAGGAAAGATTTTAGGTGTTGTTAAGGTTTGGAAATGCCTTTTGGGGTCCCTTCTGACTTTGGAGCCCTTTCATCCTCCATTTTGGGTTCAATGAAGGCCTCAAACTGCCAACTGCCAAGCGCTCAGGAAGAGGCGGCCATTTTGTGTTCTGGTAGCCATTTTGTGCTGCTTGTGACTGTGGAGAATATTATTCCAGAACGTTCTCTGAGGCTTCAGTTGAACAGAGGCCTCTCTTTCTCTCCTGAGGCTCCAGAGTCAGAAGGAGGCCAGGCTTCTTGGGCCAAAAGGAAGGAAGTGTGTCTCTTTGTGTGTCTTTTGTGTCTCTTTTCTGAGAAGGTTTTCTTATTACACAGCTCTGCTTCTTCTGGGGAACATGGGTTTTAAAAGGGATCAGAAATGGGGAGGATAGTTTTAATACAAGCCTTCTTCTTCTTCTTCACAAACATTGGGCTTTGGCTTCTAAGAGGAGGCTTGTCCCACAAAAAAGTCCAAAAGTGGTTCCTTTGGGAGGTTTTAAAAGTCTCCCCAGTTTCCTTATTAATAGATTTTCAGGCAAGAAGGAAGGAGACAGACCAGAATAACTCATATTACCAAGAATGAAACAAACAAACATAGAAGCAAACAAACAACAAGAAGAATAACGATTAGAGACTAAAACAAACTACTTATTTTTAAAAGGAAAACTATTATTAGGAGGGTGCTTCTACCCGTTTACAACCGACTCAGGCTGTATCTGCACTGGAGAAATAATCCAGTTCTAAAGTGTGTTAACTCTTCTGTTTCCATCCTATGGAATCCTGGGATTTGTAGTTTGTTATGGCATGAGATCTCTCTGGCAGAGAAGGCTAAGTGTCCCAAAGGTAAAATCCCAGGATTCCATAGCACTGAGCAGTTAAAGCGGTGTCAAAGTGCCTTATTTCTATAGTGCAGATGCAGCCTTCTTAGGAAAGGGGCTGATACTGGGGATCTCTGGAGGTTTCAGCAGGTTATTTATTTGTTTATTTATTTATGATGCACTCATTTCACATCTAGATACGGGGACATAACCAGGGCCCTCTCCAATTCCCCATCCTCTAAGCCCCCACCACTCTAAGAAGGCATGGAGTATCTGTTGTGTAGGGAGCTGCAATGAGTCTATGCTAGGTCCAGGGGGCTTTGTTTGGTGAAGAGGGAGGAATGGGATGTCCACCTCTTCATCGGCCCAAAGGAGGCATATGTCACCTGCGTGTGTCACCAGCAGGATGCTGTTCTCTGTGTCTTTGAGTGATGCAGGATTTCTTGCCAAGCCAAACCTAACTCTGATCCCTTTTCTCAGGAACTTCATCTTGGACCCCTTGGACCCGGCTTTGGATCCTCTCTTGCTTGAAGTGACCAAGTGCAGGGCAACTAGGACCCCTGCCCGCATGATGGCCGACACAGAGGCCAAGCAGAGGGAGTTAGGCTCCAACAGAAAGAGGCTGCCAAGGTACAACAACTCTTCGGTGAGTCACTATCCTTATAGCTTCATCTGTGTCACTTCTGGGCCAATTTATGAAAGGAAGCAAATAAAATAATGTTCAATTTTGGCAGGGACAGTCCTGGTTAATCCTCTGTCACCCCATTATTTCAGAGGCTTTTAAAAAGTCCTGGTTTCTTTCTCTTCCACCCACTTTCCCCCTTCAGCTCACTTCAGTTTCTGCATAATGGGTGCCAAGGAGTTTGCACCCCATCAACTCAAAAATGGGGAGAGGAGAGGAAAGAAGGGGACAGGGACTTTCCTTTGCTAGGAGTCTGAGGCCAAAGCAAACTGCTGTGCCCTTTCCCACTTGTGTGATCTTCTTCATAAACAACTTTTACCATCTTCACCACTTTCTGGTGTTGCTTGCCCATATGTGTCTTGTTTTTCCCAGCTGTGAAACATTGGGTTATATGGGAGAGTGTCTCTGGATCTAAATCGGGGGTGGCCCTGTGGCCCTCAAGCCCAAAGTGCTCCCCAGAACTGCTTTTTAAAAATGACATTTGCCTCTGAAATTTGGCAACAAATGGCTACATGCACTATAATCTTGGAGGCTCAATGTACAAAAGTGTTGGGATAGTCAATATCCTAATCCATCATCAATATCCCACCTATGGCCTAAATTATATTGTTTATTATATTGTATGTTATATTGAAAGAATTTGAGACAAACTGGATTTCAAAAGCAGTAGCTTTTTTTCTTGCTAACAGAATTTAAAGTTTCTTTCCTGGACTAAATTCTGAGGTGATCAAATGATTTTGGGATGCATCATGTGCCCCCCCCCCTTTTTTTTTTTTTTTTTGTTAGCCATTCTGTGAATGAAGGCTCTTTTCTTTTGCAGGTGACCTTTGCAGATGTGGCAGTATATTTCACTGAGGATGAATGGAAAATGTTGACAAAGAAGCAGAGACGTATGTACAATTATGTGATGATTGAGAATTACGAAAATGTGGCCTCTGTAGGTAAGGAAGCTGAATTCATTGCCCTTACTATGAAGACTGAGGGCCCTTTCATTCTACATTATCATGACACTATGATTCCACTTTAGAATTATGGAATCATAGAGCTGGAATAGAGTCATAGAATCTTAGAGTTGGAAGAGACCATAAGGGCCATCCACTCCAACCCCCTGCCATGTAGGAAATCTAAATCAAAGCATCCCCGACAGATGGCCATCCAGCCATTTTAGTTGCCCTCATTTGGACATGTTCCAGTTTCTCAACATATTTTTTGAATTGTGGTGCCCAAAATTGGACACAGTATTCCAGGTGAGGCCTGACCAAAGCAGAATAGAGTGACACTATTACTTCTCTTGATCTAGACACTATACTTCTGTTTATGCAGCCTAAAATCGCATTGGCCTCGTTAGCTGCCGCGTTGCACTGTTAACTCATGTTCAACTTGTGGTCTACTGGGACTCCTAGATACCTTTCACAAGTAGTTTCATTCAGCCAGGTTTTCCCCATCCTATATCTGTGCATTTCATATTTCTGCCCTAAGTACAATAACTTACTTTTCTCCGTATTGAATTTCATTTTGTTAGCTTTGGCCCAGCTTTCTAGTCTATTCAAGTCATTTTGAATTATGATCCTGTCCTCTGGGGTATTAGCTAGGTATCCAGGCTAAACATTCCCAGCTCCCTAAACCACTCCTCATAGGGCTTGATGGTTTCCAGACCATTCACCATTTTCATTGCTCTCCTTTGGATACACTCCAGCTTATCAACATCCGTTTTGAATTGTGACCAGAAGTGGACACAGTATTCCAAGTGAGGGCCTGACGAAAGCAGAATAGAGTTGCACTATTACTTCCCTTAATCAATTATGGAGAATCATAGAATTGAAAGAAACTAGAAGAGCTATCCAGTCCAACCCACTGACATAACACTATACTCGTATTGATGTTGCCTAGGATCACATTGGCCTTTTTAGTTGCTGCATCACACTGTTGACGCATGTTCGAGTTGTGGTCTACCAGGACTCCTACATCCCTTTCACACATAGTTTAATTGTCATAGCAACTTTCTGTGAAATCTTGGAATTTGTAATTTAGAGAGACACTATTGCTCTCCACTATCTAAGGATTCTAAATATCTTAATTTAAACTGTCAATTCTAGGATTTTATGGGAAGGAACCATGGAGAGAAATGCTTTTTGGCTCCAAATGCTCCATAGCCTATCCCTGACCAAGTTGCCTCGCTTTTTTGGCCCCTATTCCAGCCTTTTGAGACTCTGGAGAGGCTTCTTGGGTAAAATGCCTCCCTTGGCCCTGCAGTGGCTCAGAACAGTGGCAAAATGGATACCACTTCCCCAAAGGGATGCTGTTGGATATTGAGGGGCAAAATATTATCTATCCCTCCCTCAAGGGAATACCATGTGGGGGTGCCCAGAGATCCCCTGGGGTCCAATATGACTACTTCCCCCCATCAACAACAGTAGTCCATCCCTGTCTTAGGAGTTTATCAGACAAGGGGAATTGGAAGTATATTCCGATGGCAATCTGAATGCAATCATGTGGTTTCACGTTATTGTGTGATAGACTGCCACATGCTATTTTCGGGCAAGGGGGAGCCAGTTCGAACACAATGCACATTCACATAATTGCGCTAAACTAGCAACTTGATGTGAATGCGTGCTGGCCCTACTTTCTTTTCATTCGAAATTAAGAGAAATTCCTCATGTTCGATAAACTCCTTAGAGATGTCTTAAGGCTGTTTTATGTCTGCTCTCTGGCACTTGACCCTCACCAAAATTGGAGTCCAGGTCCCAAACCCCTTGCTCTGCCTTTCCCAGTGAGTTATTTGTATATTGATTATACTGCCTTTCTCAACAAATGGGCCTCAAAGTGTCCCTTTTATGCATGACACATACTCTGTGGGTGTGTTTCTGTCTGTGATAGAGAGATGGGGGAATGTAAAAAATAGAAAGGCAGGGAAGAGATGCTAAAGGTGAAATGCTGAAGCAGTGCAGATGGCAAGAGGGAAGGTTGGGGAGTGGAGGGAGAAAAGGAAGGGGATCAGGCCTCTGGGAGCCAGGAGGGGAAGGAAGGAGCAAAGCCAGGATCGCCTAGCTTTGTGTGGAGAGGAAGGGACCTCTGGGAAGGGCCAGGAGAGGGGCCTTGGGAATTGGGAGGCAGCCACCAACCTGACAGATTTTAAGAACTGGATTGAGTGAACTGGTGAGAACACTGCTCAGGCTCTTGTTTTCAGGGATATTAAGGGGCTCCATATAGCAGTTATCAGCAATGTCTATGAAGAGAGGAAAGGCGACACAAAAAATCCTTTTTCTCTAATGTTTTTCTCCAACCTGAGCTTGCTTAGCTCCATGGTTGATTCCAGAGGCCCTTTGTTATCCAAAATGCTGGAGTTTGGGAAGGACACTTGCAAGTGTGATGCTTTTAGGGGAATTTGGTACTTAGCTGAAAAGAGAGATATAGTTTGGTTGGGGCAAGATCGACCTCGAGATTCAGCCCAACTATACCAGGCCCGGAAGCACACAGAACTCCAAATGCATTTGAAATAGGTTTTCTGTTTTATTCAGGGGAAAAGCAAAACACACACACACACATAAGGGTTCACACATGGACAACAACTAGATATCAGGTGGGAGTGGTCAAGAGATGTCAGACTTTCAAAATGGTAATACTTTACCTAGGCAGATCTGGATTCCAATTGCTGAGGGTTCGAAATGGGAAGAGAAGTCAGGAGCTCCTGCGACAAATGGGGTTGGCGAGTGCATTGAGGTGCTTAGCCATGTAAACCCACAGACTGTCTGTCTGTAATTGGACTGACGTCAACGAACAGCCATCCAGGACAGATATTTATACTGTAATTGTTGTTTGGGGGAAGAAACCGAGTGTTCAAAAAGATTAAATCACTTCAGAACGTTTCCTGGGGGAAGAATGGTCTGAAACCAAATTGAATGCAACGGGTGCTTGGTGCAAATATCACAGACAAAGGATTAGCACACTGGCTCTCAGGTGCATCTTGGCTCTGAATTCCAGTCGCGTTGAAAAGCCAATATATAGCACAATCTGAGGGTGATGCTCCCAGATGCAGCGCAATAATAACATAGCAGAGTACAGAAGCAGATATCCAGATATAGATATTGGCAATGCACTGACCACTTTCCACAGTGAAAAATAAGTGACAGACACAGTTGATTTCATCAAAATCCTTGGACGTTCTCTCTCTTGAGTTGCAAAATGATACAACTATTTGCAAGCTCTCCTCTCCGACTTCCATCAACTTCACCATCTCTTGTACACAGAACTCCAATCCAATCCACACCAATCTGCATGTGAGCTGTATTCTTTATTGGTTGTGAGTCATATCCTGGAGCCAAACAGCATGAAGGACCTCTGCAGTTAGCTTCCATCATGCCTTGGGCTCTGACTCAGGACTCTATGGCAGTCTCACAGGATATGATGCCACCTGTCAATCAAAGTATTTTTGCACATGGTTAATGGAATATTTTTTTCAACAGTCCTTTGACTATCTGCTTCCATTGATTCCCTCAAGGCAGTCCCCATGCAGTCTCTTCTTTGCTAGTTCCTATGAGTAAGGATACAATCGTTCCATGGATTTAGGGGCATAAGCAGCAGGGTCATGCTTGGGTTACACCCAGAAACTTTCTTAATTTAATCTCTAATAAGGAGGGGTTAATGTGGGCTAAATCGTGGGGTAACACCCGCCTCTCTTTAGTCTGATTTTCAGTCTCATATGTCATTGCCCTTCTTTACAGAAAAACATTTGAGTCATGAGAGAGTCCACACAGCAAAGAAGTCACATAAATGCCAGCATTGTGGAAAACATTTTGCTTACAAGTCAATCCTTGTCATGCATCGGAGGGTCCACACCGGAGAGAAGCCACACAAATGCCAGCATTGTGGGAAAGGTTTTTCTTCGAAGTCAGTCCTAGTGAAACATCAGAGAGTCCACACTGGAGAGAAGCCATACAAATGCCAGCATTGTGGAAAATGTTTTTATCGGAAGTCAGTCCTAGTGATACATCAGAGAGTCCACACAGGAGAGAAGCCACACAAATGCAGGCATTGTGGGAAAGGTTTTTCTTCGAATTCAGACCTAGTGACACATCAGAGAGTCCACACTGGAGAGAAGCCATACAAATGCCAGCATTGTGGGAAAGGTTTTTCTTCGAAGTCAGTCCTAGTGAAACATCAGAGAGTCCACACTGGAGAGAAGCCATACAAATGCCAGCATTGTGGAAAATGTTTTTCTCGGAAGTCAGTCCTAGTGATACATCAGAGAGTCCACACTGGAGAGAAGCCATACAAATGCCAGCATTGTGGGAAGTGTTTTTCTTCTAAGTCAGACCTAGTGAAACATCAGAGAGTCCACACAGGAGAGAAGCCATACAAATGCCAGCATTGTGGGAAAGGTTTTTCGTCAAAGTCAAACCTAGTGACACATCAGAGAGTCCACACAGGAGAGAAGCCATACAAATGCCAGCATTGTGGGAAATGTTTTTCTGACAAGTCAGCCCACGTGAAACATGAGAGAGGCCACACAAGAGAGAAGCTACAGAAATCCCAGTAATGAACTAAAATTATATTTGTCAAGGAGTACAAAGAATATATTTTTAATCCTGTGGTAATAAGAAAAAGCCCTTATGATTTTGTTTATTTGCTTTGTCTGTCCATATGTCTGTTTATGTTTGAAAGTCATCTTTTGTTAAGTTTAAGTTTAATTGGTAATAGTATAGGTAATTGCTTTGGGTTGTATATTTGTCGTGGATTGTGGATTGTGGTATAGATTAGATAGATGAGGGGTGGGATTTGTTGCAGCTGGATAGAATAGTTATGGGAATGGTATCTTTTGCAAAGTGTGAGATGTTGTCCGAAGAAAATTTGGGGGTATTAACAGAAAGGGCTAGTTTGTGGGAATGGCCAAGGGGGCCTTTTTACCTGTGGGGCATATACTGTGGGAATTGGGGGTGAGGCTAGGTTTGGAAGAGGGTGATGTTGAACGTTTGGGTTTTTAGTATATTGTTTGGATTGGAGTGGGCAGTTCTGGCTTAAACAATGGGTTTCTATGTCTTCTCAATAAAGTTCTTTGCTATTTCAACAGATTGGACTCTTTGATGCACAGAAGTTCTGAATTTGCCCAAAACTGACCCTTTCTTCTCTCCTCAGTCCTCAGCTCCATTCCCAGCCATAAGAACAGAAGGGGCACACACACACATACGTTCACAGAAACACACAAACATACAGGATGCACAGAGACAGCTATATGTCAAAACTAGAGCCTTCCTTTCCTGGCTTTCCCTCCTGAGTCCAGCCCTGCACCTTGGCCTCCATTGCGGTCTCCTCAAAGGAAGAAAGGAGGGTAGGAAGGGGAGGCCGCTGAACCCCCGGTACATACCTTCCTTTCCCGCAAAGGCCACCAGCGGAATAAGCAGCAGCATCTAGGCCCTGGCAATCCCTGCGCATGCTGAGGAGGGGCCTTTGGGGGCATATGGGCATGCACAGTCTCAGTCCCTGAAGCCATGGCTGCCCTCACAGTCTGTTCTGAGGAGGGAGGGATGTGAGGAGAGCCCTCGTTCTTTCAGAGGAATGGCTGCAGGGTCTTCTGGGGGGCCCTTGGGCTGTTATAAGAAGGAAGGAAGCCCCTCTTCTCCCCCAGAGAAAGGCAGGCCTCCTCTCCCTCTATCCTTCCCTGCCCCCTCCTTGGGGGATTCCTTGGGTCCCAGGTACTTGGGGAGTTATTATGAGAAGGGAGAGCAGGGGGGACCCTTGGAGAGAGGCGTGGCCATGGAGGGGAGGGGGATCCAAAGGTAAAAAGGGCTTTGAGGAGCCCCCTCCCTCCTGGAAAGTGGGGCAAAGGAGAGAACCTCTCTTCTGATGCCTCATTTGGGGAAGGGTTTTGTGCCAAATAGAAAGCATCACACAGGATAGGGATCAATAGCATTGGAAAAAAAAAATGGGGGGGAGAAGTTTTCTCTGTAGTCCTGGGGGAGGGGGCTCTGGGGGGGGGGGAGAGAAGAGCCAAAATCTACGCCAAAGCCAAGAGAAGGGAGACGGAGGGACCTCAATGCTCTGGCAATCCCCTGGCAACCTGGGAACTAGGCTTAGAGACCCACAGGATCCAGATTGGGCACCCCCCTCAAATACTTACCTTTTCCTTCACAACAACCCTGCCGAAGAGGACCAACAGAGAGACCCACAGCCCCAGAAACATCCCCCCCCCGGTTCTGGGAGCATACTGAAAGGACCTTGGACCCCCTTGAAGGGATGTAATAATAATAATAATAATAATAATAATAATAATAATAATAATTTATATTCTGCCTTTTCTCAAAGGAATCAAAGCAGAGTACAGTAATAAAATAACATCCAATTTAAGAATTACTATTAAGACCCCTAAACCCTCAACCCTCCTCCCAATTATAAGAACATTAATCAACCGCTAAAACGCTATTTTTTAAAAGTTTCTTTAGAATAAAGTATAACAAATAAAGAATAAAGAAAGAAATAAGAGAACATATAACTAAACTAAAGATTGACTAATACAAACAAGCTCCTTAACATGCAGACATATATTTACATAAGATCATCAATATCGTTGTCTTTCTAGTTCTGCTTCCTTTACATTTGGATGTTACTGTATGTTGTAAATTACTTCTTTACTCCTAATATATGACCTGATGTATTAAGTTCCCATGGTGATCTTTAGATTCCTCAACTTAGTATCAACCATAACTATTATTTAATTATGTATTATATCCTTTTCCTCAAATGTTTTTAAAACCACACCACTCTTTTTCCAAACTTTCTTTTGACTTTCCTTTTAATAAAGCAGATAATATGTCCATATTTCTAGCTTCATATAGTCTAATCAGCCATTCTTCAATAGATGGATTATTCGGTGTTTTCCAATATTGTGCAAATAATATCCTTGCACATGGAACCATATATAAAATAATTCTGTTATGTTTTACACTTTTTATGTTGTGGGTCATGCCACTTTGATCATACAAGTTGGAAAAGTGGGTAACAAATAAAATTATTATTATTATTATTATTATTATTATTATTATTATTATGTTCAATAAAAATAAATGTGGTTCGAAAGGAATGCATATTTCAAGAATACGTTCAACTGCTTCGTGGGTCATTTGCCAAAAATCTCTAGCTTTAGCGCATAATCACCACACATGATAGAAATTACCCTCTGGTTTCCCACACTTCCAACACTTGATGTTCCCAGTTTTATAGATTTGATGGATTTTTGGGGGGTTAGATACCACCTGTACAACATTTTAAGGTGGTTCTCTTTATAATTTTGGCATAGCGTAAATTTATTAGTTCCTTTCCACGATTTTTCCCATTCTTCTAATGTGATTTTGTGTGTGTGTGTGTGTGTGTGTCCTGTGCCCATCCTATCATACTATGCTTGACGGTTTCATTTTCAAGGTCTCTCTCTTTTAGTGGCTTATAGTATTTAGCTATGTGTTTCCCTTGTTTGTCCATCACTATTTCATCTATTTCATTATTATCTATAGTCAAACCAAGTATTTCGTTATCTATCTTAAAGCGACTTTTTAGTTCTTGCATCTCTCCTTTCTCATTTAGTTCTTCAAACTTTTTCATAGTGTAATTCCCTTCAGATGTTTTGCTTATTAGCTCTCCATATCTTAGCCATTGCATGTCTTTGTTCTTTGTTCTTCTATACTATGCTTCTTGTAGAGACACCCATGGGGGAATGTCATTATAAAATTGTTGTTTCACTTTGTACCACACCTTTAGTAATGATCTTCTTACAACATGATGATTAAAGACATTATTATCTTTAGGCTTTATGTACCACATATATGCGTGGATTCCCAAACTTAAATTAGAGCTTTCTAAATTCATGGAGGGGAGGGGGTTTTGGACTTCATCTCCCAGAAGCCTCAGCCAATCACTGCACACATGCAAATTTCCTTCCTACCTCAGTAGTCTACAGTCAATCTGAATAGACTTACAGAGCCCTACAAAGGCTCCTCCTTCCTCTTTGTCCCTCAGCCAATCACCATCCACATGCAAATTTCCTTCCTACCTCATAATGCCCTCCCTGACAGCTTGGCCAATGTTCTGAGATTCTGGGAGCTGAAGTCCAAAACATCTGGAGAGCTGGAGTTTGAGGACCCCTGCTTTAAATGATAAGAGCTCACTTGGATGCCAGCATTATTGCAGAGGCCATAGGGCAGGTGTCCAGTGACTCTGTGAATAAGATCATACTGGATCAGTTTGAATCTGTGAGTACTAAGGAGGTGGTCACGCTCCCTGGAAATGAGAAGAAGATAACTTTCCCTCTGGATCCTTGCCCTTCATAGCTGGTCCTCCAAGGAGAAGATGCACTTAAGACTCACCTGAGATATATCATAGATGCATCTCTTAGGGAGGGCTATTTTCCATCTTGCTTAAAAGAAGTGGTGTTACGGCCGTTTATGGAAAAGCCCTCCCTAGATCCCTTGGACATGAACAATTACAGACCGGTCTCCCATCTTCTATTTCTAAACAACATGATTGAGAGGGCAGTTGCTCTTCAACTCCAAGCAGTCTTGGATGAAATGGATTATCTGGACCCATTTCAAACTGGCTTCAGGGTGGGATACGGAGTCAAAACTGTTATGGTCTCCTTAGTAAATTATCTTTGCTTGAGCATCGACATGTGAAGTGTGACCCTATTGATGCTTTTGGATCTCTCAGAGGCCTTCGATACCATTGACCATGGAATCCTTATGGAAAGCCTGAGGGAATTGGGGATCGGGGGCAATGCGTTGCGGTGATTCTGGTCCTATCTCTCAGGCAGATTCCAGAAGGAGATGCTTGGGGACAGTTGCTCCTCTAAAAGGGAGCATAAATCTGGCGTTCCTCGGGGCACAATCCTGTCACTAATTCTGTTTTTTCTTAAACCTTAAAAACCAACTTCAAAAATTCAAGGTCAGACGGGATGTAAAAGGGCAACATTACATAAAAACAGGGATGGACTCAGAAGACAGAGATACCTTCTTTGCACCAGTTCAGTCATCGAAAGGGAATCCTATTACAAAGGAAGGCCCACTTCTGCTCCAAAGTGGTTGAGATCAGATATAAGTGGGGACCATCATTCTTCAAAAGGCAGAGGAAGAGTCCCCTCCACAACCTTCTAGATTGATCAGTGAGCTTTTCCATAAACCAAAAATCCCAAAATCCTGACCGCCAATCAGTCCTATTGACCTTTCCAGTTTTCCCAGCCCTGGCAATTTCAATCCTGGCCAATGCCAACAAAAAATGCAACAATATCTTTATTGTGTAATGTCTTGTTTTCATTAATAAACACTGAAAGCAATAAAAGTTCTGGAGAAGGGACAATCTTTTGATCACTGATTTCTGAAACTAAGTTAACTACAGAATGCCAAAATGTAAATACACTTGGACAATTGTACCACATCTGCAGGAAGGTACCTCTAGTATTACATCCTCTCCAACAGAATGAGATGGGGCTCTTAGTAAGGCCTGCAAGTTGTCATGGTGTCAGGTACCATCTATGCACAACTTTAAGGATGCTTTCTTTGAATGCTGTTTAATATCTACGTGAAACCGCTGCGAGAGATCATCCAGAGGCATGGGGCGGGATGCTATCAGTATCCTCATGACACCCAGAGATATCTCAGCGTCAACTAAGGAAGGCATCTCGCCTCTGAATGAATGTCTTGGAGCAGTAATGGGCTGGATGAGGAAAAACAGACTGAAACTGAATCCAGATTAAACGGAGGTGCTGATTGTTGGAGGTCCTAATCCAGGTATGGAGGTTTGCCAACTGGTCCTGGAAGCGGTCGCTCCAGATGTCAGCTCAGATAGATGTGACAGCAAGGAGTGCCTGTTGTTAGCTTTGGTTGATACGCCAACTGCGCCTCTTCCTGGAACCTGAGGACATGAAAACTATGATGCATGCGCTGATAACCTCATGCCTTGACTTCTGCAATGAGCTCTACATAGGGCTACCCTTGCACTTAGTCCAGAAACTTCAACTAATCCAAAATATAGCAGCCAGAGTGGTCAATGGAATATCTAGAGGTGTCCATATCACACCTATAATAGCTGCCCATTAATTTCCTGGGACAGTACAAGGTCTTGGTTATAACCTTTAAAGCCCTTCATGGATTGGGTCTAGCTTACTTACGGGATCTCCTTCTCCCATGTAATCTGCTCCACACATTGAGGTCCTCTAGTAAAAACTTACTGCAGCCAGCAATAACAAGGCTCTCTGCAGTTACACAGAGGACCTTCTCTCAAGTTATGGAACAACGTCCGGAAGAGATCCGATATATCACCAGTCTTTAAGGCTTTAAAAAGCTCATCAAGACCTATCTCTTTCCAGATTAGCATTCCAGCAATCTCTTATTAATTGAATTGTTCAGCAACTGCTCTAACTGCTTCTGCCCTATTTTTAATAATTGTTTTCATAATTGTTTAAGAACTAATTATATTTTATTGTGGATGGGAGGAATTGGGAGGGTTTGGGAGCCAACAATGACAAGTTGTTATTGTGTTTTACCAGGGCTTTTACTGTTAGCCGCTTTGATCTCTTTTTAGAAGCCTTTAGAAGCCTTTGAGGCACCCTCGTCACGTTGGAGGATTGCCTGGTAGGCGGAGTGCCCACACAGATGGCAACCCTTGCAAGTGATGAGGGTGCCGCAGCTGCAGCGCACCTACCAGACACGGCGCATAACGGTGATGTTGCAGATGTGCCACCTCCAAACGGGGCGGCGCAACTGCAACGTACCTGTGCCATCGCTGGCTCTTTGGGGTGGCAGAAGTGCACCGCAAAAAGGAGCCGCTTCCGTGCGCTCCTTTTTTGCTCTGCAACAGCGCTGCTCAATTTGGTTGTTGCAGCGCTTCTGCAGAGGAAAGAGTAGCGCCAGGGACGCACTTCTTTCTGGCGGCCTGTACCCCGCCTTAGTATGTTTCACAAGTTTTGTTGCTTGTAAATATTTGTCAAGTCTCTTCATTGTATCTGTGTTATTGTTGTTGGTCCTATGTGGGTTTTTTTCTTTTAGCACCAAAGTTAAAAAAAATATAATGCCCTGAAATCTAGAAAGCATATCCAGGAGAAGGTGTTTTGGCCACACTGTAAACAATAACATCCAAAATGTACAAAACAGTGATGCCTTTATCCTGTTTCATTTTTAACACTTTTGATCATAGAATCATAGAATCGCAGAGTTGGAAGAGACCTCAAGGGCCATCCAGTCCAACCCCATTCTGCCATGCAGGAACTTTCAATCAAAGCATCCCCGACAGATGGCCATCCAGCCTCTGCTTAAAGACCTCCAAGGAGGAAGACTCCACCAAAATCTCTGAGGAAGTGTGTTCCATTGTTGAACAGCCCTTACAGTCAGGAAGTTCCTCCTAATGTTGAGCTGGAATCTCTTTTCCTGTAGCTTGTATCCATTGCTCCGGGTCCTAGTCTCTGGAGCAGCAGAAAACAAGCTTGCTCCCTCCTCAATATGACATCCCTTCAAGTATTTAAACAGGTCTATCATATCACCTCTTAACTTTCTCTTCCCCAGGCTAAATATCCCCAGCTCCCTAAGGCGTTCCTCATAGGGCATGGTTTCCAGACCTTTCACCATTTTAGTTGCCCTCTTGATAAAAAATATGATAAAGAAGACCCTCTATTTTTTCATGATGATAATGATGAGGACGATGATGGACCTCTCTATCTACAGATTTCTTTACCCATGGATTGAACCATCCAAAGCTTGAAAACATAGAAGCACAATGTAAATTCCAAGAGCAACTCTTGTTTTTGCCATTTTAAATAATAGACATTGCTTTTGTTGTTGTTATTATTGCGTGTCTCCAAGTCGTTTTGAATTTATGGTGACCCTAAGGCAGACCTATCACAGGGTTTCCTTGGCAAATGTCTTCAGAATAGTTTTCCCATTGCCTTTTCCTGAGGCTGAGAGAGTGTGACTTGCCCAAAGTCCCCCAATGGTTTTCCATGCCGGAGCTGGGATTCCAAATCTGAACTCCAGAGTCATACTTCAGCTATGCTCAAACCACTATGCCACACTGGCTCCTATATTATGGACACCATTTCACTGGGCCATTTCATTTCATGGACTTGGCTCAGCTTTCTCATCCACAGAGGTCATTTTGCAAGCCCCCTTCTCCTCCTCCATTTCCAGCCCATCACCTTCTGCAACTCTCCCAGTTTGGCAGGAACCCTCCCCCTGATTCATCCGCTGCCCTCCCACCATTTAAGCTGCTTTTAAAATGTCCTGGTTTCTTCTTCCTCCTCCTTTTCCAATTTCTCCCCTTCTCTTGAGCTCACTGCCATTGATGCAAACTGAGTCCAAAGGGCAAAAGGAGTCTGCCCTCCATGAAGACAGCCAAGGAGAAAGGAGAAGAGGGGCCCTTCCCAGAGGCTCAGGCAAAAGCAAAAGGCTGTATCCTCTCCTAGTTTGCTTCTCCTTCCTCAGGAAGAACCTTGCAATCTTGGTCATATTCTGAGGTTCCTTGGTCACAGACTCCCTTTGGGATTCCCCTCCAAAATATCATGGCCCCACAGAAACTCCCAAGAGAGGAGAGGACTAGACACACAAAGAGACACACTTCCTTCCTTTTGGCCCAAGGAGCCAGGCCTCTTTCTCTCTCTGGAGCCTCAGGGAGAGAAAGCGATACCTGTGTTCAACTGGGGCCTCAGAGAAGGTTCTGGAACATTCTCCATAGTCACAAACAGCACAAAATGGCCCCAGAACACAAAATGGCTGCCTCTGCCTGAGCTCTTGGCAGTTGGCAGTTTGAGGCCTTCAGAGGAGAGAGAGAGAGACTGAGGGGAAGAGTGGAAGGGGGTCCTGGAGGGAGGGGGCTTTGGGAGATATTGTGTGTGGAGAGTACTGTATATGGGTAGAATATTAAAGTTGGTGTTAGTTTCTAAGTGGGGCCCCATTAACTGCTTTGGACTTAGACAACTAGCTGGCAATGTTGCAAATGTCTTGAGTGAGGCTAGATTGTGATGGGGACCTGGCTAAGTGTGTGTGGGGTGGGGGACTAGCAGAGGGGGCGTTTTTGTATGTACAACGCTGTGTAAGTTTACAGCGCTTTATAAATAAAGGTTAATAGTAATAATAATAATTTTAAAAGTGTACATTTTTCTCTGAAGCCTAAGACTCTGCAAAAAAGTGTTACAGATCACAACTGCAATGCTCTTACAATAGACTTTCTACTTTTGGTATAAGTTTTGTTGTGGGCCATTGATCAGAGGATTCCAACCCTCACAGATATAGAGCCTTCCTAAGATATTTGGTGTTCGCTTCCTAACAAAGGGGTTTTTGGCCTCATAAAGGATTTGGGTCAAAAGAGGAGGGGTCTCTAATAGGAGGGCCACTGAGACAACGATTGTCCCCCAAACTACGCCAAAAGTAGCTCCTTTGGGAGGTTTTAAAATCAAGTGAATGTACATGAACTGAAAAGATATAACCTTATAACTGATCTTAATAACAGGTTCTGACACCTAGTGAGACATCAGAGAGTAGTAGTAGCCTTTCCTCTTGCCAATGGGATTGAGCCCTGGTGGCGCAGTGGTTAAATGCCTGTACTGCAACCATTCACTCGAAACCACAAGGTTGCGAGTTCAAGACCAGCAAAAGGGCCCAAGCTTGACTCAGGCTTGCATCCTTCCGAGGTCGCTAAAATGAGGACCCAGATTGTTGGGGGCAAATTAGCTTACTTGCTAATTAGCTTACTTGCTGTTCACCGCTATGATCTTTGGAATAGCGGTATATAAATAAAACAAATTATTAAATTATTATTATTATTTACAGTGTATTCCTGGACTGTATCTCCCAGCATCCACAGGGCCAGAGAGAGGAGGGTCCTGCCCTGCATAGGGCTGGCATCTCATGGGTCTTAGGCTTTGGGAATGTGTGCCTTTGGCCAGTGTCCATGTGTCTGGGGCTCCAGGGGCCCTCAGTCCCTCCTGCCTTGTTCCATATTAACTGAAGGAGGAGCCTGTGAGGGTGGGGCAGGGGGTGGGGTCTTCCAGCTCCTCTGCCCCCATTGGCCAGAATGAAGAAGGGGAGGAGCTTCTGCCTCTCTATTTAGCTCTGCACGCGGAAGAGCGAGCCAGGAGCAGAGAGTGAGAAAGGGACAGAGAGAGACAAGGAGGAAGGAGAGAGAGAGAGAGGAAGGAAAGAGAGATAGACAGAAACAAGGAGGGAAGGAGTGAGAGAGAGAGAGAGGAGTGGAGAGGGAGCAGAGGGACAAGGCCTGGAAGCCTTAGAAGAAGGAAGGAGCTTCTGCCTCTATTTAGCTCTGCGCACGGAAGAGTCAGCGAGGAGCAGACAGAGAAAAGGAGGGAGGAGTGGAGCAGAAGCAGAAGGCCTGGAAGCGGTAGGCTTCACTGCTGCGCTGAGGCCTCCAACTGCCAAACACTGAGGTGGAGGTGGCCATTTTGTGTTCTGGTGGCCATTTTGTTCTGCTTGTGACTGTTGGGAATAATGTTCCAGAACCTTCTCTGAGGCCTCAGTTGAACAGAGGCTTCTCTTTCTCTCCTGAGGCTCCAGAGTCAGAAGGAGGCCAGGCTCCTTGGGCCAAAAGGAAGGAAGTGTGTCTCTTTGTGTGTGTTTTGTGTCTCTTTTCTGAGAGGGTTTTCTTATTACACAGCTCTGCTCCTTCTGGGATTTAAAAGGGATAAGAAATGGGAAGGATAGTTTTAATACAAGCCTTATTCTTATTCTTCACAAACATTGGACTTTGGCTTCTAAGAGGAGGATTGTCCCCCAAACAAGGCCAAAAGTGGCTCCTTTGGGAGGTTTTAAAAGTCTCTCCAGTTTCCTTATTAATAGATTTTCAGGGAAGAAGGAAGGAGACAGACCAGAATAACTCATATTATGAGAATAAAACAAACACACATAGAAACAAACAACAACAAAAATAAGGATTAGGCACTTAAACAAATTACTTATTTTTTAAAGGAAAACCATTATTAGAAGGGTAAAAAGAAGAATTGGGTGCTTTCTATCCTTTTAAAACCAACTCACGCTGTATCTGCACTGCAGAAATAATCCACTTCGAAACCGCATTAACTCTCCTAGCTCCATCCTATGGAATCCTGGGATTTGTAGTTCATTGTGGCATCAGCTATCTGTCACAGAAGGCTAAGTGGCCCAAAGGTAAAATCCCAGGATTCCATAGCACTGAGAGGTTTAAGCAGTGTCAAAGTACTTTATTTCTATAGTGTGGATGCAGCCTTCTTGGGAAAGTGGCTGATGCTAGCAAAAAGCACTGGGGACCTCCGAAGGTTTCAGCAAATTATTTATTTATTTATTATTTATTTATTTATGATGCACTCATTTCACATCTAGCTACAGGGGTGTAACCAGGGCCCTCTCCAATTCCCCATCCCCTGATCCCCCTCCACTCTAAGAAGGCATGGAGTATCTGTTTTGTAGGGGAATCACAGTGAATCTATGCTAGATCCAGGGGGCTTTGTTTGGTGCAGAGGGAGGAAGGGGATGCCCACCTCTGCATCGGCCCAAAGGAGCCATATGTCACCTGCGTATGTCACCAGCAGGATGCTGTTCTCTGTCTCTTTGAGTGCTGCAGGGTTTCTTGCCAAGTCAATCCTAATCCTGGTCCCTTTTCTCAGGAACTTCATCTCAGCCTCTTTGTACACGGCTTTGGGGCCTCTCTTGCTGGAAGTGACCCAAGTGCAAGACCACCAAGACCCCTGCCCACCTGATGGCTGACAGAGAGGCCAAGCAGAGGGAGTTGGGCTCCAACAGAAAGAGGATGCCCAGGAACAAGAGCTCTTTGGTAAGTTGCCATCCTGACTATTCATTTCATCTGTGTCTGGACCGGCTCATGAAAGCAAGCGGAGAACATACTGTCCCAGTTTGGCCTAGAGAGTCCTGGTAATCCTTTGTCACCTCATTTTTTTAGGGGCTTTGAAAATGTCCTATTTCTCTCTGCTCCTCCCACTTTCCCCCTTCTCCTCAGGTCAGTTCAGTTGCGGCAAAATGTGTTACAAGTTCAAAATAGTGTGCATCCCATCAACTCAAAAGAGGGGAGAGGGGAGGCGAAAAGGTGGCATGGTCTAGCCCTTGCCAGGAGTCGGAGGCACAAGCAAACTACTGTAACCTTCCTCGCTTGTGTGATCTTCATTGGCCATATTGATCCCCTTCTGGTGTTGCTTGTCCACATGTGCCTTCCTTTCCCCATCTGTGAAATGCTGGGGGCTGTAGAAGAATATCTCTGGACCTAAATTGAAGGTGGGCCCAGTGGCCCTCAAACCCAGAGCACTCCCCAGAACTGTTTTTAACAATGAAATATGCCTCTAAAATTAGGTGAGATATGGCTAAATGATTCATTGGTGACTCAATGTACTATACATGTTGGGATAGTCAGTATCCTAATCAATCAATAATATCTCAGACATGGCCTAAATTATATTCTTTATTATATTGTATATTATACTGAAGGGATTCAAGACAAACTGGATCTGAAAGGCAGTAGCTTTTTGCTTGCTTGCAGAATTTAAAGTTTATTTCCTGGACTGAATTGTGAAGTATTGAAATAATATTTGGATGCACCATGTGCTTTCCTCCCCTTTTGCTTAGTCACTCTCTGGATGAAGGCTATTTTCTGTTGCAGGTGACCTTTGCGGATGTGGCTATATATTTCACTGAGGAGGAATGGAAACTATTGACAAAGAAGCAGAAACTTATGTACAGTTCTGTGATGATGGATAATTATGACAATGTGGCCTCTGTGGGTAAGGAACCTGAATCCATTGCCCTTCCTGTGAAGACTGAGGGCCCTTTCATAATCTACTGTCAGAGTGCTATGATTCCCCTTTAGAATTATAGCATCAAAGAGTTGAAATAGACCACAAGGACCATCTGGTTCAATCTTCTGCCATGCAGGAATAGACATTCAAAGCACCCCCGAGAGATGACCATCCAGCCTCTGTTTAAAGACCTCCAAAGAAAGAGACTCCACCAAACTCTGAGGGAGTATATTCCACTGTTGAAGAGCTCTTGCTGTCAGGAAGATCCTCCTAAAGTTGAAGTGGAGTCTCTTGTCCCTCTGGCTTGCATCCATTCTTTCATGTCCTTTTCTCTGGAGTAGCAGAAAGCAAGCTTGCTCCATCCTGAATATGACATCTCTTCAAATATTTGAACAGGGCTGTCATATCCACTCTTAACCTTCTCTTCTCCAAGCTAAACATATCCAGTTCCCTAAGTCATTCCTCAGAGAGCATGGTTTACAGACCATTCACCATTTTGGTTTCCTTCCTCTGAACATGCTCTAGCTTCTAAACATCTGTTTGAACTGTGGCGCCCAGAACTGGACACAGGATTATTGCAAGTGAGCCCTGACCAAAACAGAATAGAGTGACACTATTACTTTCCTTGATCTTGACACTATACTCCTATTGATACAGCCTAGGATCACATTGGCCTTTTTAGCTGCTGCGTCACACTGTTGACACATGTTCAACTTGTGCTCTACTACCATTCCTAGTTCCCTTTCAAATGTAATTTAACTGTCAGTAAAACTTCCTGTGTAATCTTGGAATTTCTAGTTTTAGTGAGGCACTATTGTTCTCCACTTTGTAAGGATTCTAAATATCAAATCCTAAACTGTCAATTCTGGAATTTTGTGGGAAGGAGCCATGGAGATTAATGCTTTTTGCCTCCAAATGGTCCTTATGCCATTTCTGAGCAAGTTTCCTGGCTTTTGTAGCCCCTCTTCCAGCCTTTTTTGGCTCTGAAGAGGCTGTTTTAATGCTCATCCCTGGCACTTGACCCTCACTAATATCAAAAACCAGGTACCAGACCCCTTGTTCTGCCTTTCCTAATGCATTAGTTGTATATTGATTGCCCTGCCTTTCTCAAGAAATGAACCTCAAAGTGTCCCTTTTATGCATCACACTCTGTGGATGTGTGTCTGTGATAGAGCGATGGAGGCAATGTGAAAAACAGAAAGGCAGGAAAGAGATGCTGAGGGTGAAATGGTAAAGCAGTGCAGATGGGCAAGAGGGAAGGTTGGAGATCGGAGGGAGAAAGGGAAGGGGATCAAGCCTCTGGGAGTCAGGAGGGGAAGGCAGGAGCAAAGCCAGGATCGCCTACCTCTGTGCGGAGAGGAAGGGACCTCTGGGAAGGGCCAGGAGAGGGGCCTTGGGGATTGGGAGGCAGCCACCAACCAGACAGATAATAATAATAGGTTTTATTTGTCTTTACCTGTAAAATAGCCACAAAACAACAATAGCATCTTTTGACACACAGTAAAAAAACAAGTTGCTTAAAACTCAATTCGGGACAAATAAAAACATTGTATAAAATGCACAATTGCGATCAGAAGTGGGATTTTTCCTTAAGTTCTTTACAAGAGGTTGGGTGGGTAAGCCTTCCGGAAGGGATCCGTCTTAAGTGCTTTCTTGAAAGCATCCAGGGTGGTGATAAGACGGATCTCCTCCAGCAAGTTGTTCCATAACTTGGGGGCCATGGCTATGTACGCTCTGTGGGAAGTTGTTCTTAGCCTGACCTTTGGGTAATGTAATAAAGACTTCCTCGATGTTCTGAGAGTATGGGGCAGACTGTGTTTGGAAAAGTGTTCCCTCAAATTGCTCAGACCCAAGCCATGTAGGGCTTTAAAAGTAATAACCAACACTTTGTATTGCGCCCGGAAGGTAATTGTCAGCCAATATAGAGATTCTAGTGTTATATGGTCTGATCTAGATGTTCCGGTGACCAATTTGGTGCCGCATTTTGAACTAACTGAAGCTTCCAAACTTGGTACAAAGGTAGCGCTATGTAGAGCACTGAACTTAGAACTGAACTTGAAATGAGGCCCTTGTTTTCATACATATTAAGCATTCAATTTAGCAGTTATGAGCAATGTCTATGAAGAGAGGAAAGGGTGACACAAAAATTCCTTTTTCTCTCATGCTTCTTTTCCAACCTGAGATTGCTTAGCTCCGTGGTTGATTCCAGAGGCCCTTTGTCACTCGAAATGCTGGAGTCTGGGGAGGAGACCCACAAGTGCTATGCTTTTAGGGGAATTTCATACTTAGCTCAAAGGAGAGATTTAGGCAACAGTGACCTCGGGATTCATCCCAACTATACCAGGCCCAGAAGTACACAGAACTCCAGAGGCATTTCAAATAGGTTTTTGTGTTTTATTTAGGGGAAAAGCAAAATACATGCATACACACACATATACACATATAGGTGTTCACACACACACACACACAAAAAAACTGGGTAACAAAGGTGGGAGTGGTGAATAGTGTAAGGCTTTGCTAATGGTAATACATTACCTAGATGGATCTTGATTCCAATTGCTGCAGGTCCAGAAAAGGAAGAGAATTCAGTAACTCCAATGGCAAGTGGGGCTGGTGAGTGTAGTGAGGTGTTTAGCAATCTACACCAATGGACTGTCTGTCTGTAACTGGACTTACGCTGAAGAACAGCCGGTTGGTTGATATTTATACGGGGCTGATATTTATACTGAAGTCATTGCTTGAGGGCAGAAACCAAGGATTTGAAAACGTTTAAATTGCTTTAGGATGTTTCCTGGGTGGGGAAAGAATTGTCTGAAACTGAAATAAATGCAATGGGTGCTTGGTGGAAATACTTCAGCCAAACAGGATTATCACACCAGCTCTCAGGTCCTTCTTGGCTCTGAATTCTGGTTCCATTCAAAGCCAATGTATAGCACAGTCTGAAGGCGACACTCACAGAGCTCAACAATAACATTGCAGAGTACAGAAGCAAATCTCCAGATATAGTCATTGGCAATGCTCTAACCACTTTCCACAATTAAAAATAACTCACACACAGATGATTTCCTCCAAGTCCTTGGAGGTTCTTTATCTTGAGTTGCAATATAAAACAAATATTTACCAACTCTCCTCTCTGACTTCTATCCATTTCACAATCTCTTATACACCCAACTCCAACCCATACCAATCCGCATGTGAGCTGTATACTGTATTGGCTGTGAGTCATATTCTGGTGCCAAACAGCATGAAGCATCCTCTGCAGTTAGCTTGCATCATGCCATGTGCTCTGACTCAACACTCTATGGCAGTCTCACAGGAAATGACGCCACTTTTCAATTAAAATAGTTTTACATATATTTAATGGAATATCTTTTAACTACCTGACTGTTTCCTTCCACTGATTTCCTCATGGCAGTTCCCCTTCAATCACTTCTTTGGTAGCTCCTATGAGTAAGAATACAGTCATTATATGGATTTGGGGGCATCTAGAACAGGGTCATGCTCAGGTCATTCACACCAATTCTATTAATTTAATCTCAAATAGGGAGGGGTGAATGTGGGGCTAAATCGTGGGATAACACTTTCCTCTCTTACCATTGAGATTCAGTTTTGTCTGTCATTGTCCTCCTTTACAGAAGAATTTGTCAGTCACGAGAAAATCCACATAAGAAAGAAGCCACATAAATGCCAGCACTGTGGGAAATCTTTTGCTTACATGTCAGTCCTAGTCATGCATTGGAGAGTCCACAAAGGAGAGAAGCCATACAAATGCCAACATTGTGGGAAATGTTTTTCTTCAAAGTCATACCTATTAGCACATCAGAGAGTCCACACAGCAGAGAACCCAAACAAATGCCAGCATTGTGGGAAAGGTTTTTCTTGGAAGTCAGCCCTAGTGAAACATCAGAGAGTCCACACAGGAGAGAAGCCATTCAAATGCCAACATTGTGGGAAATGTTTTTCTTGGAAGTCAGCCCTAGTGACACATCAGAGAGTCCACACAGGAGAGAACCCAAACAAATGCCAGTATTGTGGGAAATGTGTTTCTTCAAAGTCATACCTATTGGCACATCAGAGATTCCACACAGGAGAGAAGCCATACAAATGTCAGCATTGTGGGAAAGGTTTTTCTTCAAAGTCAAACCTATTGGCACATCAGAGAGTTCACACAGGAGAGAAGCCATACAAATGCCAGCATTGTGAGAAGTGTTTTCATTCGAAGTCACATCTAGTGAGACATCAGAGTGTCCACACAGGAGAGAAGCCTTACAAATGCCAGCGTTGTGGGAAATGTTTTTCTCGTAAATCAATCGTGGTGATACATCAGAGAGTCCACACAGGAGAGAATCCAAACAAATGCCAGCATTGTGGGAAAGGTTTTTATTCAAAGTCAAACCTATTGGCACATCAGA
>JACSCI010000523.1:0-31751 GCA_016801065.1 Sceloporus tristichus | reverse complement strand
CAGAGAGTCCACACAGGAGAGAAGCCATACAAATGCCAGCATTGTGGGAAAGGTTTTCCTCGGAAGTCAGAGATAGTGAGACATCAGAGAATCCACACAGGAGAGAAGCCATACAAATGCCAGTATTGTGGGAAATGTTTTCCTCAGAGGTCAAACCTAGTAAAACATCAGAGAGTCCACACAGGAGAGAAGCCACACAAATCCCAGTAGTGAACTAATATTATTTTTGTGAATAAGGAATACAAAAAATATATTTCCAACCCAGTGGTGCTAAGAAAAGGCTCTTGTGATTTTCCTTGTAAGGTTTGTCTATCTATATGTCTGTTTATGTTTTAAAGTTGTATTTTGTTAAGTTTGGGTTTTTATTGCTGATAGTATATGTAGATAATTAGTTTGGTTTGTAAATTGTGGGTCATGGTATAGGTTAGGTAATTGGGGGGCTGGGATCTATTATATATGAGTTACGGGAATGATAGCTATTGGAATTTGTAGGATGTTGACTGAAGAAAGTTGGAGGTCCGTATTAAAAGAAAGGAATAGTTTGTGGGAATGGCAATGGGGGCCTTGTTACCTGTGGGGCATAGACTGTGGGAATTGGAGGTGGGGGCTATATTTGGAGGAGGGTGATATTTAAGGTTTGGGGGTTTTAATATATTGTTTGGATTGGAGTGGGCAGTTCTGGCTTAAACACTGAATATTTATGTGTTCTCAATAAAGTTCTTTGCATCTATTTCAACACACTGGACTCTTTGATGCACAGAAGTTCCAAATTTGCCCAAACTGAACCTTTCTTCTCTCTTCAGTCTTCAGCTCCATTCCCAGCCATAACAACAGCAGAGGCAAACACACACACAGACACACACACACACAAATATACATACAGGATACACAGAGAGAACTATATTTCTAAACTAGAGCTGTCCTTTCCTGCCTTTCTCTCCTGAGTCCAGCTCTGCATCTTGGGCTTCATTGCTGTCTCCTCAAAGGAAGAAAGGATGGAAGGAAGGGGAGGCCGCTGAACCCCCGGTGCATACTTTCCTTTCCCGCAAAGGCCGCCAGTGGAATAAGCAGCAGCAGCAGCATCTAGGCCCTGGCAATCCCTGCGCATGCTGAGGAGGGGCCTTTGGGGCCATATGCACATGCACAGTCTCAGCCCCTGAAGCCATTGCTGCCCTCACAGTCTGTTCTGTGGAGAGAGGGAAGTGGGGAGAGCCCTTGTTCATCTGGAGGGCCCTTGAGGGGGTTATAAGAAGGAAGGAAGCCCCTCTTCTCCTCCAAAGAAAGGCAAGGGGCTTGTCAGGCCTCCTCTCCCTCTTTCCTTCTCTGCCCCCTCCTTGGGGGATTCCTTGGGGCCCAGGTACTTGGGGGGTTATTATGAGAAAGGAAGGCAGGGGGACCATTGGAGAGAGGCATGGCCATGGAGAGGTTGGGGCTCCAAAGGTAAAAATGTCTTTGAGGAGCCCCCTCCCTCCTGGAAATTGGGGCAGAGGAGAGACTCTCACTTCTGATGCCTGATTTGGGGAAGAGTTTTGTGCCAAATAGAAAGCAGCACACAGGACAGGATTCAATAGCATTCGAAAGAACACTTTTGCGGGGGAGGGAGAAGTTTTCTCTGGAGTCCTAGGGGAGGGGGCTGTGGGGGGGCAGAGAAGAACCCAAATCTAGGCCAAAGCCAAGAGGAGGGAGACAGACCTCAAAGCTCTGGCAATCCCCTGTCAACCTGGGAACTAGGCTTAGAGGCCCACAGGATCCTGATTGGGCACCCCACTCACATACTTACCTTTTCCTTCACAACAACCCTGCAGAGGAGGACTAACAGAGAGACCCACAGCCCCAGAAACATCCCTCCCCCCAGTTCTGGGAGTATGCTGAAAGGGCCTTGGACCCCCTTGAAGGGTTGTTGTTGTTGTTGTTGTTGTTATTATTATTATTATTTCTTTATATTCCACCTTTTCTCAAAGGATTCAAAGTGGATTATAGTAATAAAATAACATACAATTTAAGAAATACAGTTAAAATTTCAAAAAACCCTGCCCCTCCCAATTATAAGAACATTAATCAACCATTAAAAAGCTATTAAACAGCAAGAAAATGTAAAACATCCAAAACACAATAGAGTAAAAAAGTTTTTTCGGGCAAGAAATGGGTCATTTTCTGAAGGTGAGAAGGGAGGGCAGGAACGATACATCAATAACAATTTCCATAACAGTAACGATGGTTAGGGTAAGGAGGAGGGAGAGGCATGTCAATAGATCTAGTCTAGTCTGGAAAGGGCTGCCGAAGAGAGCCGTCTTAATAGCCTTCCTATAGGCTTCCAAGGTGGAAATATGACGTATCTCATCCAGAGGTCATTCCAGAGCCTGGAAGCAGCTGATGAGAAGGACCTCTGGGTCACCGCTGAAAGTCTGGTCTTCTTGAGTTGGAGCAGGTTCTTCTCAGAGGACCTGGGTCTGCGGTGGATTTTATGGGAGGAGGCGCTCCCGCAAGTAATCAGGACCCAAGCCATGTAGGTCTTTAAAGGTTAAAACCAACACCTTGTATCTTGCCCAGACACTAATGGGCAGCCAGTGGAGGGATTTAAGAACTGGTGGAATGTGGGCAGTTCTAGAAGTGCCCGTAACCAGCCTGGCTGCCATATTCTGTACCAATTGAAGTCTCCGAACTTGGCACAAGGGTAGCCTCATGTAAAGTGTGTTACAGAACTCGAGCCAAGAGGTGACCTGCTTAATGCCAAGTTTATTTAATGCCAGCTACAGACTCCACCATATGCAAAAACAGGCAAGGGTACAGACCTTTTATATAATGAGTAGCCAGGTTACAAGCTAAACAATGTACAGTGTGTTACAGAAATCAAGCCGAGAGGTGACCAGCGCATGTACTACTGTTTCAAGGTCTTGTTGCTCCAGGAAGGAGCGCAGTTGGCGTATCAGCCGAAGTTGACAACAAGTGCCCCTAACTTTTGCATCCACCTGAGCCGTCAGATGAAGTGATGAATCCAGGAGCACTCCCAAACTGCGGACAGAGTCTTTCAGGGGAAGTGTGAACCCATCCAGAACTGGCTGACATAACTCCATTCTGGAATTTGGGGTCCCCATTACAAGTTCCTCCTTTTTACCTGGATTCAATTTGGGTTTGTTTTCCCTCATCCATTCCATTACCGCATTAAGACAGGCATTCAGAGGAGAGACACCATCCTTAGTCACTGAATCGGTCAGAGACAGACAGGTTGCATAATTATAATGGTATTTCATTTCAAATAAATAAATGCATGAATAAAGGGATTCATGGCATATTGTGACCTCAGGCTGATGCTCCTTGCCTGCAGCAATGAGATGGGACCATTGTGACTTTAGGCTAATGCTGCTTACCTGAAGGTTTGAGATGTGACCATTGCAACCTGGGGCTGATTCTCGTTGCCTGAGAGATTGAGACTGGCCCATTGTGACTTCAGTCTGATGCTCCTTGGATGAAGGATTGAGATGGTACTATTGTGACTTCAAGGTGGTGCTCTTTACCTGAAGGATTGAGACTGGCCCATTGCAACCTCAGGCTGATGCTCCTTGCCTCAAAGATTGAGATGGGAGAATTGTCACTTCAGACTGGTGCTGTATACCTGAAGGATTGGGACTGGACCATTGCACGTCAGAAACAGTGTATAAGGGTTCTGTCATAAAGAGTAAAAACATTAGGGTTTGGTTATTAGAGTTATAGTTGTAGTTCATAGTAGGTAGTGTAGAGTGATGGGTTATAGAAAGCATGTAGTGGGAAATGTTAGGAAGACAGATGGAGTGGCTTTTAGATGAAGGAGGGCGTTTGGAGAGGGTCTGGGTTTGCAGCTGGAGGCTGGTTATCATGGAGGAGTGAAGCTGGCTTGGGAACAGCGCTCTTCAAGGTGAGGCTGTCTGGGAGAAGGGAAGGCAAGTATAGACAACCTTGATATCTATGCAACCTCCGCTTGTGTTGCTTTAGCTTCGGAATTGGGGGCTGGCTTAGAGAGGGGTTGAACAAGTTCCTTTGGACTTCAGACTTTGCAAAAAACAAAAAAAAAACATGTTAATGGATGTTTCTGCCTGGATTCATCAATAAAGCTTCTTTTGTTTCTAATGAGTTTGATTTTTTGAGCACAGGACTGACTCTAGATCTCACATTGCATCTTCAGGCTGATGCCCGTTGCCTGTGAGATTGAGACTGTCCCATTGTGACCTCAGTCTGCTCCTCTTTACCTGAAGGATTGAGACAAGACTATTGTGATCTCATCCTGAGGTTCCTTGCCTGAAAGACTGAGATGGCACTTTTATGACTTCAGGCTCATGCTCTTTACCTGAAGGATTGAGACTGGCCCACTGTGACTTCAGGCTGATGTTCCTTTCCTGAAAGATTGGGAATGGCTCATTGTGACCTCAGTCTGATTCTTGTTGCCTGAGAGTTTGAGATGGGCTCATTGTGACTTAAGACTGGTCCTCCTTACCTGAACGAATGAGACTGGCCCATTGCGATCTCAGACTGATGCTCCTTATCTGAAGGACTGACACTAACTCATTGTGACTTCAGGCTGATGTTCCTTCCCTGAAGGATTAAGATGGGCTTATTGACTTCAGACAGGTGTTCCTTACCTGAAGGATTGAGCCTGGCCCATAGCGACCTCAGGGTTATGATCCTTGCCTGAAGGATTGTGTCTCCCTCAAGGCAGATGTTCCTTACCTGAAGCATTGAGACTGTCCCATTGTGATCTCAGCCTGAGGCACCTTTCCTGAAAGATTGTGACAGGACTATTATGAGTTCAGACTGATGCTCCTTGCCTGAAGGATTGAGACTGGCCCATTGTGATCCTCACCGGAAGCACTGAGATTGTCACATTGTGATCTCAAAGCCATCCAGTCCAACCCCCTTCTGCAATGCAGGAACTCTCAATCAAAGCATACCTGAAAGATGACCATCCAGACTCTGTTTAAAGGCCTCCAAAAAAGGAGACTCCATTATTCTCAATTGAGGGAATGTGTTCCACTGTCAAACAGCCCTTTCTGTCAGGAAGTTCTCCCTAATGTTGAGCTGGAATCTCTTTTCCTGGAGCTTGCATCCATTGTTCTGGATCCTGTTCTCTGAAGCAGCAGAAAACAAGCTAACTGCCTTCTCAATATGACATTCCTTAAAACATTTAAACACGGCTATTATATCACCTCTTAACCTTCTCTTCTCCAGGCTAAACATCCCTAGTTTCGTAAGCAGTTCCTCATAGGGCATGGTTTCCAAATCCTGCACCATTTTAGTCGCCTTCCTTTGGACACGCTCCAGTTTCTCAATGTCCTTTTTGAATTGTGGTGCCCAGAACTGGACACAATATTCCAGGTGGGGCCTGACCAGAGCAGAATATAATGGCACTATGACTTCCCTTGATCTAGACACTATACTTCTATCAATGCAGACGAAAATTGCATTGGCCTTTTAAGCTGCCGCATCACACTGTTGACTCATGTTCAACTTGTGGTCTACTTGGACTCCTAGATCCCTTTCACACATAGTTTCATTCATGGTTTATCCCAGGTCTACTTATTCAGACAAAGCAAACCTTTTAGGAAAATTCGATGGGGAAAACAAGACCAATTATCCTAGGTTTTGTTGCTTTTTTGGCACACACACACACACAACATACTCAGCTGCATGCAATTGCAGGGTTTGTCCACTTTCTGTGTATGTTGATTTTGGATTTATGCTCAACCTGTCTGAAAACGATCCCACTTTTGTGGTTTTAAATCCCGTTTCTGCACAGGATTTGGCCAGTTCCCTCCTGTGAGATAAACTCCTAGGAACTGGAAGGGCAGCTATGAACTAACTATACGAAATCTGCCCCGAAGTCATTTCCCTGGTCATCATTTCCTTTGGCTAAAAACAAGTGATGGAGAAAAGCTTTGGACCAGAGATCTTTGGGCCATCATCAGCTTCTCCATCTTTAGACTTGACTGAAGTGTTCTAAACTAGTCTGGATAGTAAACCTACTAAAAATCTCATTTTGGGATCTCAGGAAGGAGATGGGGAGAGATTTGCATGTTTGTTTTTAAATTACATGTCATAATTCAAAACTCTCTCCCACTCTGTCCCGGTTTTTTTAAAAATTTATTTTATTAAGAAAACATATAAAGAAGACATAATACAAAACATACAAGACAAAACAACAACAACAAAACACAATACACAAATGATTATATGATATTCCACATTAGTTTCATACACTTCCAACATAACAAATGGTACCCCGCTTTTATAACACCATTTATATTCCTCCAAATTGGTATTAAATCATCAGCTTCTATGAAAACATATGAATATCACAAATATATTTATGTTATGCAAAAAAGTTAAAACAAGGAGAGTTAGGCAAATTAGACAAAGTTAAGCAGCAGAGGTTATAATAATACCTTAAGTCCACAGTATCTTTCTAAGTATTTCCAATCCTTAATTACAACATTTATGTCTTTATTCCTCAGGCTTTCTGTCAAAATATCCAATCTCTTAGCTTCCCACAACTTAATTAATTATTCCTCTTCAGTTTGTACCACTTTGTTTTTCCAATATTGAGCATAGAGAATCCTAGCCAGCGTTTCCATGTAGAGAATTAGATGTGACAGTTTCTTAGCCTAGACATCCTCCAATATACATGTCATGTTTAACAGAACAATACGAGGAGCTAAAGGAATATCTGTATGGAGTATATTTGTCATTAAATTATGAATGTGACTCCAAAATCCCTTGGCTTTGTCACATTTCCACCAAAGGAGGAAGAAAGTGCCATCCTGTTTCCCACATTTCCAACATTTAATGTTAGCAGTATTATACATTTTGTTAATTTTGAGAGGGGTCATAGACCATCTATGTAACGTTTTGGCATAGTTCTCCTTGTAATTTTGACACAAGGTAAATTTCCTTGTCTCTTTCCAAGGTGTTTCCCAGTGATCTTGTCGAAGGCTTTCTGCAAATCCTGTGACCATTTTACCATGGAAAGTTTAACACTTTCATCCTCCAAATCTCTCTCTTTCAAGATCTTATAATATTTTGAAAGATGTTTACTCTCTTTATCCACAAAAATTTTGTCCAAGATGTTCTCTTCGTAAGAAATACCCATCGATTTTTGGTCAGACCTAAACCTTTCAGCTATCTGAAAATACAAATACCAATCAATATCCTCACATTCAGAAACAAGTATTTCTCTCGATTTCAATGACACAATATTATTGGGTTTCCACTGAATCAGTTCTTTATATATTATCCATCTATTCTTGAAGTCTTTAGTTCTTTTATAAAAGGCTTCTTGGGGCGATACTCATTGTGGAAGATTACTATAGAAAAGGTCTTTAACCTTCTTCCAGACATAAAGTAGAGCATTTCTAAGAAAACAATGTTTAAAGTCTTTATCTTCTTTGACCTTTTCATACCACAAATAGGCATGAATCCCAAACCTCAAGTCACAGCATCCTAAAGATAACAGTCTATCATTGCTTAGATTAATCCAGTTCTCTGGCCAACACAGACAAGATGCATAATAATATAGCTTAAAGTTTGGTAAAGCACAAACTCCCCGTCATATTCGTCTGTCAAAATTTTCCATCTCACCCTAATAATAATAATAGGATTTATTTATATACTGCCCAATCACTGGGAATCCGAGTGTTTTACAACAGAGGGGATAATAGACGGTTCCCTGCCCTCAGGATTACAATCTAAATTTGGCTCATTACCTTCCCAAAGAAATTCAGAGAACTCTTTTTGCCAGATTGCAAAGTGTTCATCTTTGGCTATAATTGGTATGTTCTGAAATAAGTACAGAAAACGGGGAAGGATATTCGTTTCTAACGTTGCTATTCTCCCATAGAATGAGAGATGCAATTTGGACCATGCAGACATATCCTTTGTTACTTCATTCCATAATCTTCCATAGTTGTTGTGGAACAAGTCAATGTTTTTGGTCATTAAGTATATTCCCAGATATTTAGCTTTATTAACGAATCTATACCCCGAAACATTACTTAACTCCAGTTGTTCTTCTTTGTTTAAATGCTTTGTATTAAACACAGTTTTGTTTTGATTCACCTTTAACCCCGATATTTCAGCAAATGCCTCCAGAGTATAACTGAGAGCTGAAATGCTATTAAGTGGGTCATCTAAGAAGCAAATGAGATCGTCGGCAAATGCTCTAGCTTTATAAACATAATTCTTAATCTTCACTCTCTTAACGTCTGCATTGCTTCTAATATTATTTAATAACACTTTGAAGGCAACTCTAAACAAAAGAGGTGATAAGAGGTGACACACACACAAACACACACACACATGGAATGTTTCAAGACTATAGATCTTGCATACAGCATCCATAGATACATCTATAAATACTCATACATATCTGTCTGAACGTGTACATGTGTACGCACACTTATTTAAACATATATATACAGAGAGAGAGAGAAAGAAAGAGAGATATGAAAGCACATGTACACATATATGTTGAATCCTATATATATATATATCTATGAAAGCACATGTACACATATATGTTGAATCCTATATATATATATATCTATGAAAGCACATGTACACATATATGTTGAATCCTATAGATATATATATATACACACATTTTTATATATACTCTTCTACTTGCGTACAATTTAAACATAATCAAATGCATGGAGAAATATGCACATGTATACACTGCCCAGGTTCTGTTCAACATCAGCATGTATATATAATTATAATTGTGTATATCTTTACTTCCGGTCATAACAGCATAACTGCCCTGCGATTACTGTAATTGGAATTTTTATGCTTTGTGATGTTTTTATGATATGACACATGATTGGCTCCAGAGGACACTCTGAGAGCCTTCCATTGGCTGGAGTCCCCGTCCCTCCCACCATCCAAGTCCCTGATTGGCTGGAATCCCAGTCCCTCCCACCATCCCTGGCCATTTTGTGTTCCAGTGACCATTTTGTTCCAGAACCTTCTCTGAGGCCTCAGTTGAACAGAGGCTTCTCTTTCTCTCCTGAGGCTCCAGAGTCAGAAGGAGGCCAGGCTCCTTGGGCCAAAAGGAAGGAAGTGTGTCTCTTTGTGTGTCTTTTGTGTCTCTTTTCTGAGAGGGTTTTCTTATTACACAGTTCTGCTCCTTCTGGGAAACATGGGTTTTAAAACAGATCAGAAATGGGGAGGATAGTTTTAATAGAAGCCTTATTCTTCTTCTCCAAAAACATGGGTCTTTGGCTTCTAAGAGGAGGCTTGTCCCCCCAAAAAGGCCAAAAGTGGCTCCTTTGGGAGGTTTTAAAAGTCTCTTCAGTTTCCTTATTAAGAGATTTTCACTCAAGAAGGAAGCCATCTCAAATGACCAAATAAAAATAGAAAGAAACAAGAACAGCAAAAATAAGGATTAGACAGAAAAGCAAATGGCTTCTTTCTTTTAAAGGAAACCCATTATTAATAAGGTAAAAACAAGACTTTGTTGCTTCAACCCTTTTACAACTGACTCAGGCTGTATCTGCACTACAGAAATGTTCCAGTTCGAAACCGCTTTAACTCTCCTGGCTCCATCCTGTGGAATCCTGGGATTTGTAGTTCGTTGAGGCACCAGAGCTCTCTGGCAGAGAAGGCTAAGTGTCCCAATGGGAAAATCCCAGGATTCCATAGCACTGAGCGTTAAAGACAAACCTATTACTCGCATTTACCATCCGCTGCTTCCAAACTACCAGACTAACTTTTATTCTATCTCATTCGTTTTTTAATTACAGTATCTGTTAATAAGTAAAA
This sequence comes from Sceloporus tristichus, assembly GCA_016801065.1. Taxonomy (NCBI): domain Eukaryota; kingdom Metazoa; phylum Chordata; class Lepidosauria; order Squamata; family Phrynosomatidae; genus Sceloporus; species Sceloporus tristichus. The sequence goes on along the minus strand of JACSCI010000523.1, from coordinate 21,965 downwards.
AGCAAATATATATTGTTTTACTTATCCTTACGAATCATTTGTTTTCTCTTTCACTCTTCATTTAAATTGTAAAATAGTTGATACAAAATCACTCTCATTAGATTAAACTAAACATCATTGGGCTTTTAACCTCCCAACATACTTCTGTTTTACAGCTGTTATATTTCTTTCAATAAATTAGAACACTTCAACTTAAATTAGTCCTATCCCTAAAGTATCATTTTCCCTCCATGCTTCTGGAGATATTCAATTATATTATTCCAGTCTCCTTTATATAAATTTGACACTCCTTTCTAATTCCTTTTGAGAGTTTGTCCATTTCCATCATGTGCAGAAGCTTAAATATCCAATCTTCTTTTGAAGGGATTTCTTTAGTTTTCCATCTCTGAGCAAACACTATTCTTGCAGATGACAACATATAAAACAATATTTTACCATGTGTTTTTCTCTATGAATTGTTCTATTATATTAAGCAAAGAATTTCAGATGAGAATTTGAAAGATATAGTTACAACTTTCTTAATTTCAAAATAAACCAACTTCCAAAGTTGTATCTCTTTCCCACAAGTCCAAAACATTTGATAGATTGAGCCCTGCTCCTTTTCACATTTCCAATACAAATTCCTGCAATTCTTATAGATCTTGCTTATTCTCTCTGGTGTTAAATACCATCAAAAATGCTTTATAATAACTCTCTTTGATGTTCTGGCTGCAAGTATAGTTCAACCTTTTTTCCAAGTGTAATCTCAATGATCTCTAATTCAATTACAAAACCAAAGTTTTGACACCATCTGGACATATTTCCTTTAATAACTTCCTCTTCTGCATAGATTTTTTAACAATACAGTTATAAAGTCTTGCTAACAAGGCATCTTTATTCAACATTATTTCCTGTTCTAGATCAGAGTCTGATTTGCAAATACTGTATTGTTTTTATCCATTAGGAAGAGCTCGCTTAATTGTCTGTAAAAGAACCATGAAAGATCATAACCCTGATCATTAGGATCTTCTCGTGTCTTTATTCTATAACCAGTTCCATCTATTTACATTGATTCTTTATAGGAGATCCAATTTGCGTCCTTTTTTTAATCTCTGGTCTCTTTTCTCAGGGACTTCATCTCGGCCCCCTTGGACACAGCTTTGGGGCCTCTCTTTCTGGAAGTGACCCAAGTGCAAGACCACCAGGACCCCTGCCCACCTGATGGGCGACACAGAGGCCAAGCAGAGGGAGTTGGGCCCCAAGAGAAAGAGGATGGAGAGGTACAAGAACTCTTTGGTGAGTCGAGGTTCTTGACAATTATTTTCATCTGTGTCACTGCTGGGCCAGTTCATGAAAGCAAGTGGAGAACATACACTCCCAATTTAGCAGAGGCAGTCCTGGTTAATCCTCTGTCGCCCCACTTTTTCAGGGGCTTTTAAAAATGTCCCGGTTGCTCTCTCCTCCTCCCACTTTCCCCCTTCTCAGATCACTTCCGTTCCTGAGTGCCATTCAGTTTGCACTCTATCAACTCAAAAGTGTGGAGACGAGGGAAAAGAAAGAGGCAGGATATGGCCCTTCCCAGGAGGCTTAAGCAAAAGCAAACTGTTGTGCCCTTCCTAGCTTGTGTGATCTTCCTCATAAACAACTTTGGCCATCTTGACCACCTTTTGGTATTGCTTGTCCACATGTGTCTTCCTTTTCCCATCTGTGAAATGTTGGGGGATATGGGAGAACATCTCTGGGTCTAAATATGGGGTGGGCCCAGTGGCCCTCAATCCCACAGTGCTCCCCAGAACAGTTTGTTAAAATTAACTTTTGCCTCTGGAATGTGACAAGAAATGTCTAAATGCACTAGTTCTTTGGTGGCTAAATGTACTGTATGTGTTGGGATAGTGAGTATCATCATCCTCTATATCCCAGCCACGGCCTAAATTATATTGTTTATTATATTATATATTATATTGAAAAGATGTGAGACAAACTGGATCTCGAAGGCAGTAGTTTGTTTTTTCTTGCTGACAGAATTTAAAGTTTATTTCCTGGACTGAATTGTGAAGTGATGAAATAATATTTGCAATGCACCATGTGCTTTCCTCCCCTTTTGCTTAGTCACTCTCTGGATGAGGGCTATTTTCTGTTGCAGGTGACCTTTGCGGATGTGGCTGTATATTTCACTGAGGAGGAATGGAAACTGCTGACGAAGAAGCAGAGACTGATGTACAGTTATGTTATGATGGAGAATTATCAGAATGTGGTCTCTGTGGGTAAGGAACCATAATCCATTCTCCTTTCTATGAAGACTGAGGTCCCTTTTATGCTAAATTATCATGGTGCTATGATTCCACTAGAATTATAGAATCATAGAGTTGGAATAGACCACAAGGCCATCCAGTTCAACCCTCTTCTGCCATGCAGGAATACACATTCCAAGCACCATCCACCCTCTGTTTAAAGACCTCCAAAGAAGAAGCCTCCACCAAACTCTAAGGGAGTATATTGCACTTTCGAAGAGCTCTTACTGTCTAATGTTCAGGTGGAACCTCTTTCTATGTGCCTTGTATCTATTGTGGTGTCTCCTTTTCTCTGTAGCAGCAGAAAGCAAGCTTGCTCCGTTCTCAATACGACTCTTTCCAATATTTAAACATGGATATCGTATCCAGTCTTAACTCCCTTTTCTCCAGACTAAACGTACCCAGCTCTCTAAGCCATTCCTCATAGGGCTTGATGGTTTCCAGATCCTTCACCACTTTGGTTGCCTTCCTTTGGGCATGTTCAAACTTTTCAACATCCTTTTGAATTGTGGGGCTCAGAACTGGAGATAGGATTATTCCAAGGGAGGCCTGACCAAAGCAGAATAGCGTGGCACTATTACTTCTCTTCATCAAGAAACTATACTCATATTGATGCAGCCTAGAATGACATTGGCCTTTTTAGCTGCCGCATCACACTGTTGGCCCATGTTCAACTTGTGGTCTACTGGGGGTCCTAGATCTCTTTCAAGTGTAGTTTAATTGCAATATCCTGTAGAATATTTGAATTTGTGGTTTAGTGAGGCACTATTGCTCCCCACTTTATAAGGATACTAAATACCCATCGTAAACTGCCAATTGTCAGAACCAGCTTCTGTGGTTCCCCCACAATGGTATTGCGGTGTAGGGGGGAATTGTTAGTAGTTTAAATGTTAGTAGTTTTAAGTACAGTGGTACCCCGGGTTACGAAATTAATTCGTTCCGCGGCTAATTTCGTAACCCGAAAAACCTTCGTAAGCCGAATTGCCATAGGCGCTAATGGGGAAAAGCCGCGTTTCGTGCGAAAAAGCCGAAAAAAGCACCGAAAATTTTTTTCGTAACCCGAATAAACATTCGTAACCCGAAACAATAATTCCCTATGGGATTTTTTCGTAACCCGAAAATTTCGTAACCTGGGTATTTCGTATCCCGGGGTACCACTGTAGTAGGTAAGTATAATGGGGCCTAGAATGGCTTGGGGGAAGGGAATCAGTTGCGGAGGCTATTAACTGACTGGTTTGTGAGATTTGGGTGGCAGGCATGTCCCAGAGGGAGAGGCATATGAGAACGGTGGAAGAAGAAGGCAAGAGGTACCTTGGCAGCTGGGTTGGTTAGGGGCTGAAGGGGGAGGAAAGGGAGGAGTGTGGAGATAGTAAACAACGGAGAGAAAAGATTTTGACTCTTCAGAGACTGCTTAGATGCATTAATGGATGCTTCTGCCGGAGTTTCTGAATAAACCTTTTGGTTCAAGCAAAGGACTTTTTAATTCTGAAATTTAAGATTTTGTAGGAAGGAAGCATGGAGATTAATGCTTTTCTCACCCAAATGGTACTTAGCACATCGCTGAGCAAGTTTCCTACCCTTTTTGGTCCCTCTTCCATCCTTTTGAGGCTTTGGAGAGGGTTCTTGGGGAAAATATCTCCCTTGGCCATGCAATGGATCAGAGAGGGCTCAACAGTGGTAAAACGGCCTCCACTTCCCCAAAGGGATGCAATGGGATACTGTGGGGCAAAACATTATTCCATATTTTTAGGCAATACAATGTGGGGGTGCCCCTGAGATCCCCTGGGAGCCAATATGACCCCCCCCCCATGTGACAGTAGGCCCTCCCTGGCTTAGAGATGTCTTTAGGCTGTTTTAAGGCTGCTCTCTAGTGCTTGATCCTCACCAAAATTCGAGTCCAGTTCCCAGTCCCCTTGCTCTGCCTTTCCCAATTAATCATTTGTATATTGATTATCCATCCATTCTCAACAAATGGGCCTCAAAGTGTCCCTTTTATGCATCACACTCTGTGGGTGTGTGTCTGTGATAGAGAGAAGGAGGGAATGTGAAAAACAGAAAGGCAGGGAACAGATGGTGAAGGTGAAATGCTGAAGCAGTGCAGATGGGCAAGAGAGAAGGTTGGAGAGCGGAGGGAGAAAGGGAAAGGGATCAAGCCTCTGGGAGCCAGGAGGGGAAGGCAGGAGCAAAGCCAGGATCGCCTAGCTCTGTGCAGAGAGGAAGGGACCTCTGGGAAGGGCCAGGAGAGGGGCCTTGGGGATTGGGAGGCAGCCACGAACCTCATAGATTTTAAGAACTGAACTGGTGAGAACTGGCTCAGACCCTTGTTTTCAGACATATTTAGGGGTTCCATTTAGCAATTATGATCAATGTCTATGAAGAGAGGAAATGACAACACATAAATTCCTTTTTCTCTAATGTTTCTTTTCCAACCTGAGCTTGCTTAGCTCCATGGTTGATTCCAGAGGCTCTTTGCCACTCAAAATTCTGGAGTCTAGGGAGGACACTCACAAGTGCTACGACAGTGATGGTGAACCTATGCCATGCATGCCAGAAGTGGCACTTTGTCCAGCCCCCTTCCTCCTCACTTATCCTTCCTGCCCTCCAAATATCCCAAATGGGGCATTTGGAGGGCAGGGAAAGCTCTGTGGGGAGGGAGGTAGGGGAGCTGCCCAGCCCCCTTCCTCCTCATTAACCCTTCCTGCCCTCTGTGTCCCAAATGGGGCATTGGAGGGCAGGGAAAGGTCCGTGGGGAGGGAGGCAGGGGGCTGCCCAGCTCCTTTCCTCCCCATTTACCCTTCCTGCCCTCCAAGTGTCCCAAACAGGGCACTTGGAGAGCAGGGAAAGGTCTGTGGGGAGAAAGAAAGGGGGCCTGCCCATTCCTCTTCTTCCCCTTTTGCCTTTCCGAGCATTCAAAAAGGTTTAAGTTGCTTTAGAAAAATTTTTGTGTGGGGAAAGAATTGTCTGAAACTGAATTAAATGCAATGGGTGTTTGGTGGAAATACTTCAGCCAAAAAGGATTATCACACTGTCTCTCAGGTCGTTCTTGGCTCTAAATTCTGGTCCCATTCAAAGCCAATGTACAGCAGAGTCTGAAGGCAACACTCCCAGAGCTCAATAATAATACAGCCAGAACAGAAGCAAATCTCCAGATATAGGTATTGGCAATGCACTAACCACTTTCCACACTTAAAAATAACTCACACACTTCATTTCCTCCAAGTCCTTGGAGGTTCTTTAGCTTGAGTTGCAATAGAAAACAAATATGTACCAGCTCTCCTCTCTGACTTCCATCCACTTCACAATCTCTTGTACACACAACTCCAACCCACATCAATCCACATGTGAGCTGTATACTGTGTTGGTTGTGAGTCATCTCCTGGTGCCATACAGCATGAAGCATCCTCTGCAGTTAGCTTGCATTATGCCATGTGCTCTGACTAAACACTCTATGGCAGTCTCACAGGAAATGATGCCACTTTTCAATCAAAGTATTTTTACATATATTTATTGGAATATTTTTCAACTTTCTGACTATCTGCTTCCACTGATTTCCTTATGGCAGTTCACCTACAATCTCTTCTTTGCTAGCTCCTAGGAGTAAGGATACAATCATTATATGGATTTGGGGAATCCAGAACAGGGTTATGCTCGGGTCACTCACACCAACTATGGCACGTTACAGACCGGCTTAAAGCAGTGGTTTGCCGGTGCTGCTGGTTGCTGCATCCGGGAACTGCAGCAGCCAAACCGTGCGATTCCCGGACTCAGCAAAAAAGAAGCTCAAAAATGGTGCTTCTTTCAGCACCCTAGAAGTGGTGCCGCGAGGCGCTAGTCGCGCACTCACGACATCACTTCCGTCACGTGACGTCCGGATGCTACGCATCCAGGATGTCAAAATGGCGGTGCTCGGGTTCAGAGGCATCTACAATAGATGCCCCTTTCTAACCATAGTACGCCCCCCTTCCTAACCCTAGTACGTGCCGAGCACGTACTTTCGGTGCGTGTGTAACGCGTCCAAATTAATTTAATCTCACATAGGGAGGGGGGAACGTGGGGCTAAATCTTGGGGTAAAACCTTCCTCTCTTAATGCTGCGATTCAGTCTTGTCTCTCATTGTCCTTGTTTACAGAAAAACTTGTCAGTCATGAGAGAGTCCACAAAAGAAAGAAGTCACATAAATGCCAGCATTGTGAGAAACATTTTGCTAACAAGTCAGTCCTTGTCAAGCATCTGAGAGTCCACACAGGAGCGAAGCCATACAAATGCCAGCATTGTGGGAACTGTTTTTCTTTGAAGGGAGACTTAATGAGACATCAGAGAATCCACACAGGAGAGAAGCCATACAAATGCTAGCATTGTAGGAAAGGTTTTTCTTCGAAGTCACACCTAGTGATACATCAGAGAGTCCACACAGGAGAGAAGCCATACAAATGCCAGCATTGTGGGAACTGTTTTTCTTTGAAGGGAGACTTAGTGAGACATCAGAGAATCCACACAGGAGAGAAGCCATACAAATGCCAGCATTGTAGGAAAGGTTTTTCTTCGAAGTCACACCTAGTGATACATCAGAGAAACCACACAGGAGAGAAGCCATACAAATGCCAGCATTGTGGGAAATGTTTTTCTCGGAAGTCAGTCCTAGTGATGCATTGGAGAGTTCACACAGGACAGAAGCCATACAAATGCCAGCATTGTGGGACATGTTTTTCACGGCAGTCACACCTAGTGAGACATCAGAGAGTCCACACAGGAGAGAAGCCATATAAATGCCAGCATTGTGGGAAATGTTTTTCTTTGAGTTCAAATCTAGTGAGACATCAGAGAGTCCACACTGGAGAGAAGCCATATAAATGCCAGCATTGTGGAAAATGTTTTTCTTTTAGGTCAAATCTAGTGAGACATCAGAGAGGCCACACAGTGGAAAAGCCACACAAATCCCAGCAGTTAACTAACATTATTTTTATCAAGAAGGAATACTGTACAGAAAATCCAGGGGTGAAAAAATCCCTTATGATTTTGTTTGTAATGTTTGTCTGTCCATATTTCTGTGGTTTGCTAGTGCATGTGTCTGTTTATGTTTTAAGGTTATATTTCGTTAAGTTTAGTTTCAATTGCTGTTAGTATAGATCATTGCTTTGGGATATAAATTTTGTTGGGGATTATGGGTTGTGTTATAGGTTAGCTAGATGGGGGGCCTGGGATTTGTTGCAGCTGTCAAGAATAGTTATGGGGATGATAGTTTTGCAATGTGTGGGATGTTGACTGAATAAAGTCTGGGGCAGGTATTAACAGAAAGTGGCTAGTTTCTAGGGATGACAAAGGGGGCCTTGTTATCTGTGGGACATAGACTGTGGGGACTGGAGGTGGGGGGTAGGTTTGGAAGAAGGTGGCGTTTTAGGTTTTGGGGTTTTAATGTATTCTTCGACTTGGGATGGGAAGTTCTCACTTAAATACTGAATTTCAGATATGTGTTCTCAATAAAGTTCTTTGCTGTTTTTAACACACTAGACTCTTTGAGTCACGAAATTTGTGAATTTGCACAAAACTGACACTTTCTTCTCTGCTCAGTCCTCAGCAACTTTCCCAGCCATAAGAAGCAAACACACCTACACACACACCTACACACACACACACACGGACAGATAGAGGTATATATACAAAGCAGACCCTTCCCTGCCTGTCCCTCCTGAGTCCAGCTCCTTAACTTGGGCTGCATTCCTCCAAGTCTCCTCAGAAAAAGAAAGGAAGGAAAGAAGAAAGATAAGGGAGGCCACTGAGCCCAAAGGCTGCCAGCGTAATAAATAGCAGCAGCAAGGCCCTAATGATTCCTGTGCATGCTGAGGAGGGGCCTTAGGGGGCATGTGCACATGCGCAGTCTCAGCCCCTGAAGCCCTTGCTGCCCTCACAGTCTGTTCTGCGGGAGGGAGGGGAGTGGGGAGAGCCCTCCTTCTTTTGGAGGAATGGCTGGAGGGTGTTCTGGGAGGCCCTTGGGGGTTATAAGAAGGAAGGAAGCCCCCTTCTCTCCCCCAAAGAAAGGCAAGGGGCCTGCCAGGTCTCCTCTCCTTCTTTCCTTCCCTGCCTCCTCCTTGGGGGATTCCTTGGGGCCCAGGTATGGTAGAGTATTATTTTTTTTCCCAGCAGAGAAGGGCCCAAACATCCTAACAGTGGGTAGCTCCTGATAGGCAGGTTGAATTCAAACAAAGAGAGAGTCCTTCCCTCCAGTGGGAGGAGTGACCCCCTCAGGAACTCAGTCTTTGTTCCTGCCTTGCTCCTGGTAGGATGCTCAGACCTTCGCTCTTTGTAAGGACCTTCTTTTTTTTTACAAGATCACCTTTACTGCCTCCTAAACCTCCTGGCTATTTCTCTCCCCCCCCCCTCACTCTGGAGATGTTGGGCCCCGAGGAGGCCAAGCCAGAGAGTGAGGCTGCTCCTGACCAGCCTGGACCAGCCCTGGCTTCCAACAAGCTGTCATGGATAAACTCAAGGTGCCCCTAGTGGATGCTCCGGTGTCAGTGCTGGTGTCATCAGCGGTGTTCAGCAGAGATGGTGAGGACACCCTGAGAAACCCAGAAGACAGAAGAGCTGAGGCAGCACTCAAGCATGCCCATGACTCTGTATCTATGGCTATCAGGGCCGTGGCTGCGGTCTCCATGGTCACGCGGGCTGCTCTTCAGTGGACCAGAGACCTGTTAGAGACATTCCCATCCATTGACACCAAAACTAAACAGGCCTTAAATAAGATTGCTAAGGCCAACGCTTTTGCAGCTGATGGTACTCTGGACGCTATACAGTTTTGCACCAGGGGCCAGGCCGCAGCGGTTGCTGTCCGACGACAGCTCTGGCTAAAGAACTGGAATGTAGACACCAAGTCGAAACAAAATCTGGTGTTCACCCCCTACCTGGGCCCCAAGCTGTTTGGCGAGTCCTTTGAGCCAGTTCTGGTTGAGGGCAAGGACAAAAAGAAGGCCTTGCCTTCAATTAAGAAAAGAGATGACAAAAAACAGTTCAGGCAGGGATGTTCTCCCTTTCACCCTTCTCGATCCTTTTCTTCCTCTAACTCCTTTCAAGCCAGAGAGGCTAAGGCCAACAAGACCCGCTGGGGTGATACCAAATACCGTCCAAAATCCAACTAATCTTCCTTCACTCCAAAGAAAGGAGGAAACTCCAAGGCCAATGGCAAAGGTCAACAACAATGCAGACTTCAAGAGTTCGGGGATATCTGGGACAACTCCACCTCAGACCGGTGGGTGCTGGACACTATCCATCAGGGATACAAAATAGAATTTTCCTGGACACCACACACCATGTTCCAGCCTTCCCCCAGATCCAAAGACCCCAACAAACATTGCCTCCTACTGGAAGAAATTCAACACCTGCTGGAGATCCAGGCCATTGAACCCGTCCCAGCAAACCAGAGACACCGGGGTTATTACTCGACCTTCTTCCTGGTCCCCAGGAAGAACGGATCATGACATGCAATTCTCAATCTGAGTGGCCTAAATCATTTTGTTTGGAAGAAAAAATTTCGAATGGAAAACCTGCGATCCATCCTTGAAGCCTTACAACCTGGAGACTTCCTCTCATCGCTGGACCTTCAGGATGCTTATATACATATCCCTATCCATACTTCACATCGCTGTTTCCTATGTTTCAGATACAACGCCAACCACTTTCAGTTTTGGCGTTGTATCCGAAACGTAGGAAACAGCACTTCCATTCGGCCTTGTGTCGGCGCCCAGAGTCTTCACCAAAGTGATGGTGGCCCTGGTCGCACACTGGAGGACCCAGCGGATCCACATCTACCCCTACCTGGACGACCTGCTGATCAGGGCGAGGTCCAAACAACAGGCAATTCTCAACACGTCCAGAGTCCTCAAGTCCTTGAAAGCCCACGGCTTTCTGGTCAACACCGAAAAAAGTTCCCATTCCTCTCCTGACACAGTTTCTAGCGAGGGTTCGGAGGACAGAGGCAAAAGTCATCCTGATCGCACCAGCGTGGCCTTGGAGACCGTGGTTCTCCAAGATTCTGGAAATGTCAAGCGAGTCCATTCCACTGCCTTCCAGACCGGACCTCCTCTCACAAGGACAGGTTCACCATCCAGACAGGCTTCAGCATCATGCCTGGAAATTGAACGAGACATGCTGACAAGGTATGTCTATTCCCCAGAAGTGATAGAGTTCATTCTGGCTTCCAGACATCAGTCAACAATGAAGATCTATGAATATACTTATAGGACCTTCTGGAGATGGTGCAAACATAAAAATAGAGATTTCATCCAGATATCAGTATCGACCCTGCTTCAGTTTATCCAAGCTGGCATAGATTAGGGCCTCCGCCCTAATACAGTCAAAAAACAGGTGGTGACCATCACTTCTATTCTGCCCCATGATGAGGCAGCCAAGATATCCCATCACCCACACATACGTAGGCTACTAAAGGGGATTTCCAACAGGTCTCCACCCACAGTCCACCACTTCCCTTCATGGGACCTGCACACAGTTCTCAAGGCGCTGACGATACATCCATTTGAACCGCTGAGGGAGGCGTCCCTAAAGTTCCTTATGTGGAAGGTGCTGTTTCTTACGGCTGCTGCCTCAGCATGCCGTCTCTCAGAGATTGGAGCGTTGTCGGTGCACAAAGAGCTGTTCTCCGTAAGACCCGACTCCATCCTTCTGTGTCCAGACCCAACCTTTATGCCAAAGGTTAACTCTGTCTTCCATTTGTCACAGAACATCATTCTACCGTCTTTCTGCCCCCAACCGGTAAAAGACCTCGAAAAGATCTGGCACACCCTGGATGTGCGCAGGGCCATCAAGACCTATCTTAAAAGAACTGCAAGCTTCAGAAGGACCGAGACACTCTTTGTCTCCTTTCAACCTAAATCCAAAGGCAAAAAGTTGTCTCTCTCCATTCTTAGCAGATGGATCAAGGCCTGCATCGTCGCCTGCTACCAAACCTTGGGTCTCCCACCACCACAAGGCATTACGGCCCATTCAACCAGAAGCGCTGCAACCTCGGCAGCGCTGGCCACCAACACTTTGCTGGGCGAAATCTGCAGAGCAGCCACGTGGAAGTCCCCATCCACATTTGTCAGACATTACAAACTGGACATAACTCAATTGGCCGAGGTGGCCTTCGGAAGGAGGGTCCTTCAAAAGATAGTGCCAGGTTCTTCTGTCTCAGCGCCAGCAGTCCCACCCTAATTTTAAGGGCTTTGGTAAATCCCACTGTTGGGGTGTTTGGCCTTTCTCTGCTGGGAAATGGAACGTTAGTACTTACCTGAGATACATCCCTTTCCAGCAGAGAAGGTCTGAACATCCTCCCCACCCTGGATGCTGGTGCGAGGGGAACTGGGGACTATGCGTCAAGGACGTCTCCCTTTTTCTAGTCAAAAAACAAACAAACAAAACAAAACAAATAACAAAACCTTTGGAGTTTTTTACCTTTCTTTTTTCTCAGGTCGGGAGTTCCTCACTGACCCAATCACCCAATTGGGGTTTGTTGTTTGCTCGAGCCTTTTTCGAAGTTAAACTGATTTTACGACTTGTCGGTGTGGATGTGTCCCAGACTTTTATCTCCAGAGCGTGGGCTGATCATCGACTGAGTTCCTCAGGGGGTCGCTCCTCCCACTGGCAGGAAGGACTCTCTCTTTGTTTGAATTCAACCTGCCTATCAGGAGCTACCCACTGTTAGGATGTTCGAGCCCTTCTCTGCTGGAAAGGGACGTATCTCAGGTAAGTACTAACGTTCCAATCTTTATCAACAGCAACGATGACCCTAGCAAAAAGAATGGAGACAAATGAAAGTTCCTGAAGTAGAAGAATGGCTGTTAAGACTATTTGATGCATTGGAAGCAGATAAAATCACAAAGATCTTACAGGAACAAAACAAAATTAAAATGTATAGATTGATAGAAGACTGGGATAAAGTAGATGGACTATATCAAAAAAGAAAGGAAGACTGAAGGGCATACAACGGATAAAGAGAAAACAAAAACACAGCAAAGAACATACACTTTGGAAGTCTTTTAGTTTGTTTGTTGTGGAAACTGAGGTTGGATGTATGGTGAGTAGGGATGTAATTTAGTATGTTTTACAAGTTTTGTCGCTTGTGAATATTTGTATTTGTCAAGTCTTTTAATTGTATCTGTGTTATTGTTGTTGGTCCCATATGTATGTTTTTTTTCCTTTTACCAATAAAGTTTTAAAAAGTACAGAATCCTGAAATGTAGAAATCATATCCAGGAGAAGGGTTTTTGGCCACACTGCAAACAGTAACCTCCAAAATCCACAACACAGTGATACCTTTCTCCTGTTTGATGTTTAATGCTTTTTCCCAGTGAAGAACCCAGTTGAGCTTGAAAAGCTTGTTTTAACTATTTTGTGCATTTTGGTTGGCCACTAAAGGTCTCCCTGTTTTGTGGATTGTGGGTGTGATTGTGGTTTGCTGTATGGTCTGGGCAGCATGGCAACCTCTGGATATGATCCCTAGAGTAGGAATCCCTCTTCGTTTCATGGCTGTTTGGGGCTTTTCTCCCTCCCTCCCTCCCTCCCTCTCTGCCCCATAGAAGTCAAGGGGGACTCACCTTTGCGAAGGTCTCTTCCAAGGGGCTAGGATTCAGAGACAGAGGTTTAATTTGCATTACAGAAATCATGCATTTCAACACTGCTTTAAATGCCATGGAGATCTGGGATCTGTAGTTTTGTGAGCTATGTCGCCTCTCTCAGGGAGCTCTAGTGTGAAAAGAGACTACAAATCCCAGAATCCCATAGCATTGAGAAATGGCAGTTAAAGCGATGTCAAACTGCATGAATTCTGCAGTGCAGATTCAACCATAAGCCATGTTATTCAGGAATATCAGTATCCTATGGGAACTTGTAGCACCTTTGAGACTAACGGAGTAAAAAAAGTTGTAGCATATGCTTTTGTAGACTTGCGTCTGGAGTTTTGTGGAAGAGAGTCATGGCAACCCCAGTAGCCAGAACCTTCTTTTGTCCTCCATTTTGGGAGAAGAGAGAGGGAGGCCAAAGGGAGAGCTCCCTGGGAAAGAAGCTGTGTCTCTCAAGGTTGAGAGGCCAGAGACCTAGGAGCAGGGCCTCTGCGGTTGGGGAAGAGTTGCCATCTAAAGCATTTGACCTTCTGGGACCTTCCTTTTGTAGCCATGAAATACAACTGCTTCTTCCCACCAAGAACCCAAAATAATCCTCTTCGAAATCCCTTTCTGGGAGCATTGGTGAACTGCCCTGGGCCCTCCTATGTTGCAAGAAATAAAAATACACATTTGAAAGAATCCAAAGCAGCTCATGTTTAAATAATACATGCCTTAAAAGTGACACCAGATTCTCCTCATCCCACCTGGGCTTCCCTTTTAGGTTAAAATGTGGTGGACAAAGCATGACCCACGGCTCTATGCATCAGGGACTTCTCTGTAACCCACAGTGGTCAAAAATGTCTGGGGTCTTTTCGTGATCTTGGGATGTGAGGGACATTTCCGCTATGTTTTGTGGGACCCCAGGGTCAATTTAAGACCATAAGATGAGGTATCCTCCGCTCGCTTCCCAGAAGCATGGCAAAAACATCCCTCATGTTGATGTTGATGCTTATTTTAACCAATTCTATTTTATATTATTGCCTATTGTTTTATACATATTTTGTAGATTGACAGGTTTTATTTTTATTGACATGATCATTTGTATGTACAGCACTGTGTACATTTACAGTGCTATAGAAAATAATAATAATAATAATAATAATAATAATAATAATAATAAGTCTCACTCTCTCAGCCTCAGAGGATGGCCTTGGAAACCCACTCTGAAGAAACCTGCCAAGAAAACCACTTCAGAGACTCCCATAAGGTCACCATAAGACCTGGAAACAACTGGAAGGCAGACATTGGGAAATGGGTGCAAGCCCTGCCTTGGAAAAGTGTAATGACTGGGCTCCAGTCAATGGAGGCCTTCTTCAGGCAGTAAAGGGAGGTTTATGCAAATGCAGAATGACATCACTGCTACGGAAGGCTCTCTTGACCAATCAGAGAGCAAGATAAAGGTTCTTCTGGAAGCCTCCGTGAGAAGGAGATATAAGGCCTGAGAGACCAAGAGACAGTTGGGGGAATTGTGTCGGTTGGAGATCGAGAGAGAGACAGTTAAAGAGCGGATCTTGGAAGTTAGTCTCAGAATTGGGCGCTTAGGTTTATTTATTTCCTTAATAGCTTGTATGAATTGAATATTATATACTTACAAATATTGTACCTGCAAGATTCTTAATACCTTGTATGATTTATATTTCAGTTATATTTTGTTATAAATAACAATATCATCTCCTTAGAGTATGTACTACTCAGGCAGAGGCAGCCTCCCTGTATTCTGGTGGCCATTTTGTGTGCTGCTTGTGACTGTTGGGAATAATCTTCCGGAACCTTCTCTGAGGCCTCAGTTGAACTGACCATTGGCTTCTCTTTCTCTCCTGAGGCTCCAGAGTGAGAAGGAGGCCAGGCTCCTTGGGCCAAAAGGAAGTCAGTGTGTCCCTTTGTGCCTCAGGCCCTCCATTTTGGGGTGAAGGAAGGAAGGAAGGAAGGAAGGGAGGGAGGGGCCGGTGGGGGGTCTGAAGAAGGGGAAGCAGGGACTCAGGGCCAGTGGGGAGGCTGGGCTTTGGGGGCTGGGAGAGAGAGGTGAGGAAGAGACCCTCCTTTTGGGCCCTAGCTGGGGAGGGTCCACCAGTCCTTGCCTCTTCCTTTGGGAAAGGAGACCCCCTCAGCCCCCTGGACTCACTCCTGCCACTCATTCCTAGAATGGCTGAGACTCAGAGGAGTTTCCTAGGCATTGTAACCTTCTGCCCTCCATGGCCATTGGCACTGACCTTTTTCCCATTGCCTTCCCTCCCTCAGCCCTGAGGACCTTCTTCTCCTTCGCACTCAGAGCAACCCTTCTCTACGGCTGAGGAGACGGCCTCTGATCCAGGGAAGCTCCGGCCATTAAGGACTTCAGAAGAGCCCTTTCTGGGTCTTTGTACTGAAGGTAGGCCTTTATTCCTGGTGCAGGAAGAGGACCTTTGTTTAAATGTTTCAGTCCAGGATTGTGTGGAAAGGTTGCAGCTGAGAGAGTGAGCCATTGGGAGAATGAGGAACCACCAGGCCAGACAAACTGACCCAGCAGAACCCTCTATTCTCCAGGTGGAACCAGGCTACAAATGGCCGTTCACTGACACAGGTCCTCCCATAAAATTGTGGAAGCAATCCCACATGGCCATTCCATGCATATTGTGAGTGTTGGATGTGAGGTATTGAAGAAACATCCAGCTGTGTTTATGTAGTGAGAAGCAAAATGAAGGCATCTTCCTCTGAAGGTCACTGGGGAGGTCAGGAGGTTTCAACAAATGATGCAACCATTTCACATCTAGCTACAGGGACATAACCAGGGCCCTCTCCAATTTCCCATGCCCTAATCCCCCATCACTCTAATAAGGCATGGAGTATCTGTTGTGTAGGGGAGCTGCAGTGTATCTATGCTAGGTCCAGGGAGCTTTGTTTGATGCAGAGGGAGGAAGTGAATGCCCACCTCTGCATCAGCCCAAAGGAGATATTTGAGAAGTGCATATGTCACCAGCAGGATGCTGTTCTCTGTGACTTTGAGTGCTGCAGGGTTTCTTGCCAAGCCAATCCTAACCCTGGTCCCTTTTCTCAGGAACTTCATCTCGGACTCCTTTGGGCTTTGGGGCCTGTCTTGGTGGAAGTGACCAAGTGCAGGGCCACCAGGACCCCTGCCCACCTGATGGCCGACACAGAGGCCAAGCGGAGGGAGTTGGGCTCCAACAGAAAGAGGATGCCGAGGTACAACAACTCTTCGGTGAGTCACTATCCTAAAAGCTTCATCTGTGCCACTGCTGAATGGAAGCAAATCACATACAGAGTTTGGCAGAGAGGGGTCCTGGTTAGTCCTCTGTCACCCCACTTCTTCAGGGGCTTTTAAAAATGTCCCGGTTGATCTCTCCTCCACCCACCTTCCCCCTTTCTCAACTCACTTCAATTCCTGAGTGCAATTGAGTTTGCAGCCTATCAGCTCAAAAGTGGGGAGAGGAGAGGAAAGAAGAAGACAGAATATGACCCTTCTCAGGAGGCTGAAGCAAAAGCAAACTGCTGTGCCCTTCCTAGCTTGTGTGATCTTCCTCAAAAACAACTTTGGCCATCTTCCCTGCCTTCTGGGTTGCTTGTCCACATGTGTCTTGTTTTTTCCATCAATGAAATCTTGGGGGCTATGGGAGAATGTCTCTGAATATAAATTGGGGGTGGGCCCAGTGACCCTTAAGCCCAGAACTGATTTATAAAAATGACATTTGCCTCCAAAATGTGGCAAGAAATGTCTAAATGCACTATAATTCTTTGGTGGCTAAATGTACTGTATGTGTTGGGATAGTCAGTATCCTAATCCATCATCAATATCGCAGCCATGGCCTAAATTATATTGTTTATTATATTGCATATTATATTGAAAAGATTTGAGACAAACTGAATCTCAAACGCAGTAGCTTTTTTCTTGCTGACAGCATTTAAAGTTTATTTCCTGGACTGAATTTTAAAGTGATCAAATAATATTTGGAGGCACCATGTGCTTTCCTCCCCTTTTGCTTAGTCTCTCTGTGGATGAGGGCTATTTTATGTTGCAGGTGACCTTTGCGGATGTGGCAGTCTATTTCACTGAGGATGAATGGAAACTATTGACGAAGAAGCAGAGACTTATGTACAATCATATAATGATGGAGACTTATGAGAATGTGGCCTCTGTGGGTAAGTAACTGGAATCCACTAGCATTATGGAATCATAGAGTTTGAATAGATCACAAGGGCCATACAGTTCAACCCACTTCTGCCATGCAGGAATACACATTCCAAGCACCATCCAGCCTCTGTTTAAAGACCTGCAAAGAAGAGAACTCCACCAAACTCTAAGGGAGTATATTGCACTGTTGAAGAGCTCTTACTGTCCCAAGGTTCCTCCTAATGTTTAAGTGGAACCTCTTTCTCTGTGGTTTGCGTCCATTATCGTGTCTCTTTTTCTCTGTAGCAGCAAAAAGCAAACTTGCTCCATCCTCAATACAATCCTTTCCAATATTTAAACATGGATATCATACCCGCTGTTAATTTTCTTTTCTCCAGGGTAAACATACCCAGCTTTCTAAGTCGCTCCTCATAGGGCTTGATGGTTTCCAGATCCTTCACCATTTTGGTTGCCCACTTTTGGGCATGTTCCAACTTGTCAACATCCTTTTTAGATTGTGGGGCCCAGAACTGAACACATGATTATTCCAAGTAAGGCCTGACTCATATTGATGCAGCCTAGAATCATATTGGCCTTTTTAACTGCCGCATCACACTGTTGGCCCATGTTGAACTTGTGGTCTACTAGGAGTCCTAGATCCCTGTCAAGCGTAGTTTAATTATGATAGCAACATCCTGTAGAATATTTGAATGTGTAGTTTAGTGAGGCACTATTGCTCTCTACTTTATAAGGAATCTAAATACCCCATTGTAAACTGCCAATTGTCAGAACCAGTTTCTGTGGTTCATCCAGAATGGTACTGGTGTTTAGGGGGGATTATTAGTAGTGTAAATGCTAATAGTTTTAAGTAGTTGGTAAGGATAGTGGGGCCTAGAAAGACTTGGGGAAAAGAAGCAGTTGTGGAGGCTCTTAACTGACTGGTTTGTGAGTTTTGGGTGGCAGACATACCCCAGGAGAGAATGGCATATGGGAACGGTGGAAGAAGAAGGCAAGAGGTACCTTGGCAGCTGGGCTGTTTAGGGGCTGAAGGGGTAGGAAAAAGGAGGAGTATGAAGGTAGTTAACGATGGAGGGAAAAGGTTTAGCCACTTCAGAGACTGCTTAGACGTGTTAATGGACGCTTCTGCCTGAGTTTCTCAATAAACCTTTTGGTGCAAGCGAAGGACTTTTTAATTCTGAAACTTAGTTCTGCCCCCAGACATCACACCAATTCTTGGATTTGGTGAGAAGACAGCATGGAGATTGATGCATTTCTCACCCAAATAGTACTCAGCACATATCTCAGTATGTTTCCTACCTTTTTTTTGACCCAGCCTTTTGAGGCTCTGGAATGGCTTCTTGTGGAAAAGCCCTCCCTTGGCCCTGCAATGGCTCAGAGGGGGCCCAACAGTGATGAAATGGCCTCCACTTCCCCAAAGGGATGCAATGGGATACTGAGGGGCAAAACATTATTCCTATTTTAAGGCAATACATTGTGCAGTTGCCCCTGAGATCCCCTGGGGGCCAATGTGATGCCCCCAATCCCCAACAGTAGCCCATCCCTGTCTTAGAGATGTCCAAGTAGACCACAAGTTGAATATGAGTCAACAGTGTGATGCAGCAGCTAATAAAGTCAATGCGATTTTAGGCTGCATCTATAGATGTCTATAGTGTCTTGATCAAGGGAAGTAATAGTGCTACTCTATTCTGCTTTGGTCAGGCCTCACCTGGAATACTGGGCACCACAATTCAAAAAGGATGTGGAGAAACTGGAGCGTGTCCAAAGGAGGGGAAATAATATGGTGAAGCGTCTGAAAACTATGCCCTATGAGGAAAACCTTAGGGAGCTCAGGATGTTTAGCCTGGAGAAGAGACAGTTAAGATATGATATGATAGACCTGTTTAAATATTTGAAGGGATGTCATATTGAGGAGGGAACCAGCTTGTTTTCTGCTGCTCCAGAGACTAGAACGCAGAACTATGGATGCAAGTTACAGGTAAAGAGATTCCACCTTAACATTAGGAGGAACTTCCTGACAGTAAGGTCTGTTCGACAGTGGAACAAACTCCCTCGGAGATTTTGGTGAAGTCTCCTTCCTTAGAGGTCTTTAAACAGAGGCTGGATGGACATCTGTCGGGGATGCTTTGATTCCTGCATGGCAGAATGGGGTTGGACTGGATGGCTTTTGTGGTCTCTTCCAATTCTATGATTCTAGGCCTCTAGGAGCCAGGAGGGGAAGGCAGGATCCTAGCTCTCTGTGGACAGGAAGGGACCTCTGGGAAGAGCCAGGAGAGGGGCCTTGGGGATTGGGAGGCAGCCCCCAACCTGACAGATAATAATAATAATAATAATAATAATAATAATAATAATAATAATAAATTCCCAATGGATCGAGGTGGTATTACAATCATAAAATAACCACAAAACAATAGCATCCAATTTACACACAGTAAAACAACAAGTCGCTTAAAACTCAATTCAGGACAAATAAAAACTTTAAAATGCACAACTGCAATCAGAAGTGGGATTTTTGCTTAAGTTCTTTACAAGAAGTCAGGTGGGTAAGCCTGCCGGCATGGATCCGTCTTAAGTGCTTTCTTGAAAGCATCCAAGGTGATAAGACGGATCTCCTCTGGCAATTTGTTCCATAACTTGGGGGCCATGGCTGTGTATGCTCTGTGGGAAGTTCTTCTTAGCCTGACCTTTGGGTAATGAATAGATTCTTCCCAGATGTTCTGAGACTGTGGGGCGGATTGTGTAGGGAGAGGCGTTACCTCAAGTAGTTCAGGCCCAAGCCATGTAGGGCCTTAAAGGTAATAACCAACACTTTGTATTGCACCCGGAAGCTAATTGGCAGCCAATGAAGAGATTTTAAAACTGGTGTTATATGGTCTGACCTAGATGTTCCGGTGACCAATCTGTCTGCCGCGTTTTGAACTAACTGAAGCTTCTGAACTTGGTACATAGGTAGCCCCATGTAGAGCACTGAACCTAAGAACTGAACTTGAAATCAGGCCCTTGTTTTCATACATATTAATGGTTCCATTTAGCAATTATGAGCAATGTCTATGAAGAGAGGAAAGGGTAACACAAAAATTCCTTTTTCTCTCATGCTTCTTTTCCAACCTGAGCTTGCTTAGCTCCGTGGTTGATTCCAGAGGCCCTTTGTCACTCGAAATGCTGGAGTCTGGGGAGGAGACCCACAAGTGCTATGCTTTTAGGGGAATTTCATACTTAGCTCCAAGGAGAAATTGAGGCAACAGTGACCTCGGGATTCATCCCAAATATACCAGGCCTGAAAGCACACAGAACTCCAGAGGCATTTCAAATAGGTTTTTGTGTTTTATTTAGGGGGAAAGCAAAATACACGCATACACACACATATACACATATAGGTGTTCACACACACACAGAAGAACTGGGTAACAAAGATGGGAGTGGTGAATAGTATTAGGTTTTCCTAATTGTAATACATTACCTAGATGGATCTTGATCCCAATTACTGAGGGTCCAGAAAGGGGAGAGAAGTCAGTAACTGCTATAGCAAGTGGGGCTGGCGAGTGTAGTGAGGTGTTTAGCAATGTAAAACAATGGAGTGTCTGTCTGCAACTGGACTGACGCTGAAGAACAGCCAGTTGGGGCTAATATTTATACTGAAATTATTGCTTGGTGACAGAAACCGAGCATTTGAAAAGGTTTAAATTGCTTTAGGATGTTTCCTGGGAGGGGAAAGAATTGTCTGAAACTGAAATAAATGCAATGGGTGCTTGGTGGAAATACTTCAGCCGAACAGGATTGTCCCATCGGCTCTTAGGTCCTTCTTGGCTCTGAATTTTGGTCCCATTCAAAGCCAATGTATAGCACAGTCTGAAGGTGACACTCCCAGAGCTCAACAATAAGATAGCAGAGTGCAGAAGCAAATCTCCAGATATAGGCATTGGCAATGCATTAACCACTTTCCACACTTAAAAATAACTCACAGACACAGTTGATTTCCTCCAATTCCTTGAGGTTCTTTAGCTTGAGTTGCAATATAAAGCAAATATTTACCAGCTCTCCTCTCTGACTTCCATCCACTTCACAATCTTTTCTACGCTCAACTCCAACCCACATGAATCCACATGTGAGTTGTATACTGTATTGGTTATGAGTCATCTCCTGGTGCCACACAGCATGAAGCATCCTCTGCAGTTAGCTTGCATCATGCCATGTGCTCTGACTTAACACTCTATGGCAGTCTCACAGGAAATGATGCCACTTTTCAATTAAATAGTTTTACATATATTTAATGGAATATTTTTCAACGGCCTGACTATCTGCTTCTACTGATTTCCTCATGGCAGTTCCCCTTCAATCTCTTCTTTGGTAGCTCCTATGAATAAGGATACAATCATTGTATGGATGTGGAGCATCCAGAACAGGGTGATGCTCAGGTCACTCACACCGACTTTATTAATTTAATCTGAAATAGGGAGGGATGATTGTGGGGCTAAATCTTGGGGTAACACTTTCCTCTCTGAACACTGAGATTGTCTTATCTGTCATTTTCCTTGTTTACAGAAGAACCTGTCAGTCATGAGAGAGTCCACACAGGAAAGAAGTCACATAAATGCCAGCACTGTGGGAAACATTTTGCTTACAAGTCAGTCCTTGTCAAGCATCTGAGAGTCCACACCGGAGAGAAGCCATACAGATGCCAGCATTGTGGGAAATGTTTTGCCGATAAGTCATTTCTAGCCATGCATAGGAGAATCCACACTGGAGAGAAGCCATACAAATGCCAGCATTGTGGGAAAGGTTTTTCTCAGAAGTCAGACCTGGTGACACATCAGAGAGTCCACACTGGAGAGAAGCCATACAAATGCCAGCATTGTGGGAAAGGTTTTTCTACGAAGTCACACCTAGTGACACATCAGAGAGGTCACACTGGAGAGAAGC
>JACSCI010000522.1:0-26148 GCA_016801065.1 Sceloporus tristichus | reverse complement strand
CCCTGCTTGAGACACACACACATGCACAATCTTTAGCTTTTGAAAAAAATGGGGAAAACAACTTACAGTGGGTCTGGGATGAGGGAGCAATAGCTCCGAGTTTGCCGACCCCTGCAATAACACAATCCCACAATCCATGCAATTCACATTCAGCCACTCATCTGATTGCCTATTATCATGTGTAAATCACCTCTAGGTGACTGAGAAAGGAACTTTCTCACAGAAATCCTGGCAGAAGGGAATAGAAATTTTGCATGAAGTATAAAGGCATGTAATCAAAGGAACAGGTACTAAGCTTGGCTTCTTGAATATTCTTTTTTTTTAAAGGGGGGGGGAGCATTCCCTGCAGGTAGAAAGCCAACACAGTACACCAAGGGGGTCAGCTAAAAGTTTTATCTTTGAGGTGCTAATTTTCTACTGGAGTACAAATTCTAAAGTGGCACAGTTCACACTGCCATCTTGAAAGCATCCTGGGCCTAATTTTTGGAAGAAAGGAGTGGAAACTGTCACATTGACCTACGTAAGCGTTTACAGTTGGCCCTCTTTATCCATGGATTCTTTCAATCACCTATGGCTTGAAAATATTAAGAAATATAAATTCCAAAAAGCAAACTCTGATTTTACCATTTTATATAAGGGACTTCATTTTACTATGTCATTGTATATAATGGGACTTCAGTATCCATGGATTTTGGTATCCACAGAAGGTCCTGGAACCAAACGCCAGCAGATCCCAAGGGCCCACTGTACATATTGCCCATTCAGTGTGAGTGCCCTTGCTTCCTGCCCTGGCCTGTATGTGTTGATTTTAACATACCTGGAAAGCATCCACCTGGATCACTGAACAGTGGTGTGCAAAAATTAACAAAGAAATGTGCTAACAAGTACAGCAAGGGCACTTTAAACATGAAAATGTGCACATACAGAGCTTACAGGGCTAAGGGCTTTTGTTTTGGCTTTCTATACCAGGCCCAGGACTTAACAGCCAAGGAGTCATAGAACATTTATGAATTTATATTTGTGTGTGTGTGTGTGTGTGTGTGTGTGTTCAGAACACAAGGTAATGAGAAAACCAGTAGGAACAGAACACGGAAAGACAAATAAGTAGTTCTTCACACAGCAACTAGCTACACCGTTGAGCTTGTTGCCACAAGATTTAGTGATGGCTATCAACTTGGACAGCTTTAAAATGGGACTGGATAAATTCACAGAGTATTAGGCCATCAGGATGGTGTTCTTTCAAAACACAAGATGGCGGGTGCAGTTTCCTTCATGTTGGCTTCCTATATATCACTGACAAACAGACTGATAAACTAGATAGCTCAGGGTGGGCAACCCTGGTTGAGGAGTCAGTTCTACTCCTGCTTTAGAGCATACCCTATTGCACGTCCTTCACCACTGCTGTCAACTTTGGGATGCAAAGTGTGGAAAACCCAGCTGACACAAGTATTTTATTCACTTTTAATACTTCATAATGCTTTGCAACTAAAACTGGGCTGCAAATCTCTACAAGATATTAAAGCAAGAAAAACGGTTGCTTTAAACAAACCTTTTCCCAGTTGGTCCCATTTGCTACTGAAAATCCAACAGTGTAGCTTTTAGGGGTGCTGGGGGGCTTCAGGGGCCACAAATCATCAATCCCAAAGAGTGGCTTTGCTCTGATCCCAGACAGTTTTCCCCTTGTTCTTATGAAGTTGCTTTGGCTGACATCAGACTGTTGGTTAATCCAGCCCAGTACTGCATACTCTGCCAGCAGCAGTTTCCCAGGGTTCTGTAGGTTTATGTTTTTAATTGTCTTTTGTATTTTAACATATTGTACACTGCCTCAAATCTTGAGAAGCAAGAAATAAATAAAGATTATTATCATTATCATATGAAAGTATTTCAAAATCTGAAACACTCTGAAATCCAAAGCCACTTTTGGTCCCAAGGATTTTAGATAAGGGAGACTCAACCTGTATCTTAAAAGTAGTGTTTTGATTGTTAAGATTCTTTAATGCTTTTTAAATTTCTGTATGACATATTGTTTAAGGTACAGTCTGCCCCCCATGTTCATGGGGTGAGGGGTGCAAGACCCCCACAAAATTGGAAAATTGGAAACACAGGAGGGGTGCATATGCATGCTTCTCTTGCCCCCCCCCACGCATACCCCCCAATTCCCTCAACTGTCCAAATCATGTGGGGGAGGAGCGTAGGCACATGCTCCTCCCACCTTCTCCCATGCTTTGACACAGGGGAAGGAGGGAGAGGCGTATGTGCACCTTTCCCACATGCTCCCTCCCTCCTTGGTTTTTTCCCCCAAGGAGAAAAGCCTGGGAGGGTGGAGGAGCATGTGTGTGCCCTTCCTGGCCACTGAAGACAAACTTGTGAATAATCAAATCCACGAATGTTAAACCCACGAAAGTGGAGGGCCAACTGTATTTTGTTTTAACCTATACAGTACTGTAAACTGTATTAAGTCCCATTTGGGCAGAAAAATGGGATATAACTCAAATCAAATAAATAAATAACATTACAAGGAGTGGCTCTTTTTGTTTATTCTCTCACTCTTCCTATGGTGCCTTATGAAGGTATCATTCAAGCCAAGCCATAAACAACACAGGTAAATTCGTGGGGGGGGGGGGGCTGCATAGCAGTGAGGTGAGAAAGGCCATGTCAGAACCTTGTCAAATCCAGAGTCATAACCAGGGCAATTAAAAAAGAAAAAAAAATAGAGTGAAGTACAGTTGCCCCTCCTAACTTGCGGATCTAGGATCTGTGACCTCAAAAATCCACAGAGGGGCAATTTCTATTTTCAATGGGGAGCACCGTTGTTGTGCGCGCATGGGCAAGCACCCCATTCAAACCTATGGGGCTTGAATATGTGCAAGCCTCCGTTTTCGCAGGTGGGTGGGGGTGTTTGGATGGATTCCCCACAAAAACGGAGGGCCAACTGTATATCCTACAGAATAGGAACAGTCCTTTGCAGGCAGATTTATACTACAAGCTGAGACTGGTTTACCTGCTCTTTCTCCAGGAGCACTGTCATCTGTCGCAAAGAACCCAAAAAGGAATGCACCGATGTCAAATGCCATGTGAAAACCAGTTGCCGCTTCAGGGAAACCAACCATGGCCTATGGGGGTTGGGAGGGAGGGAAAGAAGGAGACACATACATTAGCAGATTGTTCCAAGAGGTGGAGCTTTCACTGGGATGGAGATCAGCAACAGAGCTGGGGAAAGTTCCATTTTGTAATACATCTCCCAAGCGTCCCCCGACTAGCAAGGTCCCTGGCCATACTGGCTAGGAGACTCTGCAAGCGGTTGTTGGTTTTTTCTTTTCTTTTTTCAATTGCAGGCTCTGGGAATGAGATACAGTCATACTCACCCCTCGAGACTCAGGTTCCGGACGCTGGCCTCGTGGTCTGGGAGGTGTCTTCAACCTGTGTGAGGAGAGAAAAGAAAATATATATATATATTACATATAAGATACAGTGCCTTGGAGAAGTATTCACCCTACTCTTTTTCCATGTTTTGTTGTGCTAATTATCCAGAATTGAAATTTATTTAATTGGCATTGTTACCACTTGAGGTACACAAAAAAGTGAGCACTGTGAAGGCACATACATTAGATAAGGTATGCTTATAAAATACATCTACACTCAAAATATGTATTTATTCCTTCCCTGCCCCGCTGGCACTTTGGACTTATAAAGGCAAAACCCACAAGGCTCAGAAAGAGATCAACATGTCCTTTCCTGTTGTTGTTGCCTTTGTTGTTCACTGCTGTCAAGATGACATCAACTTATGGAGACCCTATGAATGAGAGATCTCCAAGTCATCTGTCATTACCAGCCTTGCTCATACCTTGCAGATTCAGGGCCATGGCTTCCTTGGTCAAGTTTATACATCTGGAATGCAGCCTTCCACTTTTCCTACTGCCTTCTACCTTTGCAAGCATTATTGTATTTTCTAATGAGTCTTGTCTTCTCATGACACATCCGAAATACAACAGTCTCAGTTTAGTCCTCTTGGCCTCTAGCTAAATGTCAGGGTTGTTTTAGGGTGGATTTGCTTTAGGACACATTTATTTGTCCTTTTTAGCAATCCAGGGTATTATTATTATTAGTTGATTTTCTTTCTGTCAGCTTTCTTCACTGCCCAGCTTTCACAATCATATATAGAAATTAATCTGAGCCATATTAGAAAGGATTTTTTTTTAAAAAGGCTTTGAAATATATAACAATAAACTGTTGTGCGTGTGTGTCCATCACAGTTCCAAGAACATGAAACCTAGGCAGCCGAAATCTGGTATAAATACTTGATAAGTATATAAGTACTAGTGATGTGCACTGCAGGGCTAGTTTGAAGGGGAAAACATTAATTTAATCAGGGTTGATCTGCCTGTAATCCTGCAATACCATCCTCAGTTACTAAGTGGCAGATTTCCCTAAGGAAAACATAGCCAGTGTGCAGGACAATGGTCCCTATTAATAAAACTTTTTCTAAGAAGCCAACCTGCCAAAATATAACTAACAGAAACTGCATTAAAATTAACAGAGACCACAGAACAGCAGACAGAGTAGGAAGAGAGCAGTTGAGATTCCAGAGCAACAATTTGGAAAACAGAAGGCAAACAGAGTAGCAATGGCTGGAACTTGAAACTGGGGGGAGAAAACTACCTCTCCTACAATCCATCCATGGATTATTTTTCTAATCCCTTAGTTTGAAATGACTCAATGTCAGATGCTTGTGTCCACTATCAAGTGACTGGGTTATAGTTGACTAAATTATATTTTATTCTTTTAACAAAATATGTAATTTGTTTTAATATTGTAATAATTTAATTCTATTTTAATGTGCTATATTTGTATGTTTTTAACTGAGCCGCCAAGTCCCAGTTTTGGGGAAAGGACAGGATATAAATAAATATAATAATATAATAATAACAATGAGCGGAAAACAGAAATTCCAGGGATGTAGTACCATAGTGGCAGAGTCTAACAACCCAAACACATCATCCTGCTTCTTATGGAGAAACTGCTCCTCAGGAATACAGCCCCTACAATCTCCCACTGGTCTCACAGACCATGATTTCACTTACTCCAGCTGATGACATCTCTGATGGCTCCATAACACTGCTGGAAGCCTGTCATGTATCACATGTTAAGAGCTAGTCTAATACCTCAGAAGCCAAATACACTCATCCTTCCACATTCACTGGGGTTAGGGGCACAGGACCCCCATGGATATAGAAAATCCGCAAATAACAAAAACACTATGTTTTTACCTGAGGGAACATCGCTCTAGGAACCTGTAGCTCCTCCAGTGCAACACTATGGTCAACATCTGACAGACATTCACCATAGAATTGCGCTGGAGGAGCTACAAATGTCTAGTGGAGTGTTCTCTCTAGGCCCTTCAGTGCCACCTTCGGTTAAAGTTGACCACAGAGCTGCGCTGAAGGATCTAGCTATTCCTAGAGGGAACATATTAATAAAATCCATGAATAATCAAATCTGCAAAAGTCAAAACCGCAAATGTGGAGGGATGAGTATACTTTACAAGTAAATAATAATAAACAATGATTTTCAGAACTGTTTTGCAACCAGTTCACAACACTTTAAAAAATATGCATAGGCCTAACAAAATTTTTATTTTTGTTTTTCAGACTACAAACCTTAATTGGCAATATGTTTCTTTCTCTCTCAAAATTGTATTAGAATTTTCTTAGACAATTAGACGTCTCAGCTTGATAATCATTTTAGAAACAGAATTTGTTTCGAGTAGTCTTTTTCCTCAATATACGGAAGAACGAAGTGCTGCTCCAAAAAAGGTTGCAACTATCATCCAAACCTTTTTAAAAGCCTTTTAAAAATGGGTGCGTGTCAGCCTGTATGCTTCTACCTTCAGTACCTCACTGATACCTGAAAAACTAGACTCAGGGACACCCTGAAACTCCAATTAGCAGAGACAGTGGTATTTATTTACTGTACTTTATCTGTTCATTTCTGCAGGAACATCAACTATTGAAGATGTGCCCATGACACCATACTGCTAGTGGAAAACAGCAAAGACCTGGAATGATTACTGAAGAAAGTTAAGGAAGAAAGTGAAAAGCCAGGGTTACAGTTGAACATTAACAAAACAAAAATGAAGAGATTGCAATAGTCCAAGATTTTTGATACCTTGGCTCAGACATTAATCAGAACTGAGATTACAATCAAGAAATCAGAAGAAGACAAGGACTTAGAAGGGCAGCTATGAAGGAACTAGACAAGATCCTGAAACATCAACATATCAAACATCTTCCCAAATTTTCACTACAAATTTTCACTTTAATCACATGGAAATGTGCTTATAATATTGTAATGAAGCGGGAAATGGCTAGGAGAGGGTGCGACTCTAGCCCAGAACTCTATCCCCTGTGGAGGACTACTAGAATCGCACAGAGGAAGAGAACTCAGCTATAGGGTGGAAAAGAAGTACTGTACCTGGGATCCTCATGGGCAGAGCTGCCACGGCCATAGAGGCGGATGACTTTGTCTTGGCTGATGCCTGCTTTGCATACAGGACACTCCTGACGCTCCGGTTCTGTTTCTAGCCACTGTAGGGAGAAAAGGAAAGAGGAAAAGGACAGCAATGAATAGGGCATCTTGGTCACCCTCCAACCGTCCCAATTTGACAGGTCCAGTCCTGACTGATTCTGTTTCACTTTATCAGTGGGTCTCTCTCCTTCTCACACTTTCCCCTTTTGTCCTTAGCTTACTTCAAACTGAGTTCAAAATGCAAAAGTAGTTTGCATCCAATTAACTCAGCAGAGCAGAGAGAAAAGGAGGGAAAAGTTACTCTTCCCAGTAGGGAACTGTGTGTTATATTTAGTATATACAGTATATTATATACTACATTATTTTAGTGCGTATGTGTACACACACATATATATATCAAAATAATTTAGCATATAATATATATACCAAATAATTTATAAATATAATATAATGTAATATAATATCCACTGGGGGATAGGTCCTCAAGTCTCATTGTATATAATGGTATAATAAAATGGTGTCCTTATAAAGTGGCAATATCAAGGCTTGCTTTTTGGAATTTATTATATATATATATATATATATATTGAATATTTTCCACCTGTGGATGGTTGAATCCATGGATATGGAGGGCCAACTGTGCTAAAAACAACAGCCATTAGGATCTCTCTCTGACCTCTTTGATTGGCATGAACACTGCCTATCCGAGCCCTATAAAAACCTGGCTTCATGATATGGCAAGTGGGCTTGCAGACTTCTCACCTGCAAAAAGGCACTTTTTTCAACAGACAGGGTGAACAGACATCCTCCTTTCCCTGGACATGTCCTACATTTCAACCTTCTATCCAGGAGGCATTCCAAAGTGTCCTCCATTTTGTGCATGGCAAAGAAGCGTGGATTTCTATTTCTAGGAGTGTTTCTAGCTTGTATTTTGGTCACGTCCTCCACTTCTCTTCAATACTGTACATCCTACATTTTGCAGAGCCTCATACTTCTTTGCGGTGTCACACAATTACACCCTTAGTGTCAGTGCACAAATGCATATGATGCAAAGACAGAGACTCACCTGATGGAGGCAGGGCCAGCTGGGAAAAGAGAGAAGGGGAGAACATTAGTTTTATATCTAAATACTTATTTCATGTTCATGCCCCTTTTATCCCAGGAAGGAAAATAAAAACACTTAAAATAACTCAGTTAAAACAATGTAAAAATAAGTAAGCAAGAGCAAGACCTTTTTTTGTTACAGTACTTGGAACAGACACTCGCAAAATGTAAAACCTCTTGGAAGAGACACTTGTCAGGCTGTGGCTCCACCTTCAATGCAGCAATTATGGAATCTGATGCCACCTTAACTGCCACGGCTGAGTGCTATGGAATTCTGGGATTGGTAGTCTGGTGAGATATTTAGCCTTCTCTGTCATGAGAGCTCTGGTGCCATGGCGAACGTGTCCATGTCCCAGCATTTTGTAGGATGAAACCACGGTAGTTAAAGTGGTGTTAAATTGCACTATTTCTATACTGTAGACCTTGGAGATCTGGGTTTGAGTCCTGCTTGGCCATGAAATCCCACCTTGGTCAAGTCACATGGAGTCGTAGTCCAACACTCAAACCACTACATCACAAATACATATACTGTAATACTAATAACGACAACGCGAGAGCCAGCGTGGCGTAGGGCTTCGAATGTGGGACTATGGCTTGGAGACCAGGGTTCAACTCCCTGCTCAGCCATTAAACCCAATGAGTGACCTTGGCAAGTCACACTCTCTCAGCCTCAGAGGACAGCAATGGCAAGGGAAATGGCAAGGGAAGCCTCCATGGCTGACATGGCAAGGCAAAGGAAAACCCCCTCCAGAGCTAAACCCTGAGCTGCTCCATTTCTCCTTGCAGGGTCCTGGGGGGAAAGCGCTCCCTGTCTGCCACGCCCCTTTATGTCCCCTTTCGCGACCCGTCCTCTCACCAGTAGAGATGCCCGCAGAGCCCGATGACCGCCTCCCGGGCAGGTTCCAGGCAGATGTTGCACTCGAAAGCGCTGCGGTCGCGGTTTGACCCCTCGGGCTCCCCGTCGGGGACCCCCGGGCCCGTTCCAGCCGCCGCCATCTTCCGCCCTCACTTAAACTACAGAAGGAGCTGGGGGGGTCCGTTGTGGAGCGATTGGTTCCCTCGACCGTCTATTATGCTCTGTCGACATTTCATTGGGCGCGGCGTCTGTCAGTCGTCGTTCCTGGCGAAGTTGATTGTGCATGCTCGGGGTTGGTCGCCGCCTCCGGCTGCTCTGTGGAGGCGAGAAACTTTTTTGATTGGCTGCCTCTGTTGGGCGTCACACCAGGGTGCTACTTCATAGGCTGGAAGAGTCTGTGTAAGCCCGCCTTCGCCCAGCGAGCAAAATAAGATGTCAGGTGACTGAAGG
Organism: Sceloporus tristichus; assembly: GCA_016801065.1. NCBI lineage: Eukaryota > Metazoa > Chordata > Lepidosauria > Squamata > Phrynosomatidae > Sceloporus > Sceloporus tristichus. Next base: position 17,213 of record JACSCI010000522.1, on the reverse strand, counting down.
GGGGGGGGGGAAAAGGCGTCGCCTGATTGACAGAAGCGTCATCCTCTCATATGCCGCAAAACAAGAGTTGGGGGTGGGACCTCGAGCAAAACATCTGTGCTCTCATCGAAAGACACGAACTAGTCAATACGCCCCGCCCCCCCGAAATTTATTCGCTCTTGATTGGCCTGTGGGTTCAGAATGGAGCGGGATCAATCCTGATTGACGCGTGTGCTGTCCAATGAAAGCCTAGATAATGTCTTTGTACGAATAGGGCCTAATAATACTGATCTAAATCATTAAACCCTTCATGACAGGCTAAAGTCTAAGGTCCAAAACACACTGCAGGAATAATCCAGTTTGAGATCACTTTAACTGCCCTGGGGCTCAATGCTAGGGGGTTCTGCTGCTTTTTAAATATGTAATAGATGATGATGTGTTTTTAACAGTCCTAAATTAATGGCCCTTATCAGATGAGGCTTGAACTGGGGGACTTCAGCGCTGGGCGGTTCGAATTAACGTTATTTCGCTCAAGACGTTCATACCATCATTCGAATGGCCCAATCCGAACGCACGTGAATGCGCGAGATGCCAAACTGAATGCGTTCTGGATCCTCTTTTTGGAGCGTTTTGGCCAGTGCACTGAAAAGTGGATTGGCAATATCCTGGGTTGGGGCTCTGTTCGAACTCATTGCGAATGGCTCTGGTGTGACCACCCTGTCCTGAATTCCATCGCAAGACCCCCAGATTCCTATTTTAACTTCCGGTGGGTCTTTCCTCTTGCCGGTTCCAGGGAAGCGGGGGGGGGGGCGGTTCCAGCGGCCTCCTCCTCCTCCTCCTGGCTTGGGATCCAGCCCGGGCTGCATCCCAGGCAGGGAAGAGGCGCGGGGGCCGCTGGAATCGCGGTTCCAGCAGCCTCCTCCTCCTCCTCCCGGCTTTGGAGGAGGAGGAGGCCGTTGGAACGGCTGCGATCGCCGCGATTCTAGCGGCCCCGCGCCTGTTCCCTGCCTGGGATGCAGCCCGGGCTGGATCCCAAGCCGGGAGGAGGAGGAGGAACTCTTAATCGAAGCATCCCCATTTACTTAGATGGCCATCCAGCCTCTTTGACAGCCGCTGGAACTACCTCCCCCCCCGAATACATACTCACACACTCACACACACACACACACACATAGAACCGGGCATTGCTAATTTGTTGCAAGGGAAGGTAACGTTAAAACCAAGCAGGAATGTAGAGAGGAAACAGAGAGGAATGTAGAGAGAGCACGTTGTATCGCGATTGTTAATGTGCATGAGCTGGCTCTCCAGCTGTTTACCGGGCTGTCATGACGGGACCTCCCCTTTCACCCCGGAAGCGTTTAAGGTCGCGACCCATGCAGGGCACCACTGAGCATGTGCGAGGGGGCCGATACGAATCGCCCAACCCTCATGTTGAGCGCCGGTGTGACTATGCATTCTGCACTGAATACACTTCGCGCGAATGCGTGTTGGCCAATTTAAATCCTGCCAATTCGTTGGGGCTCCCAGGTATGAACGTCTTGAGCGAAATAACGTTAATTCGAACCGCCCAGCGCTGAAGTCCCCCAGTTCAAGCCTCATCTGATAAGGGCCAATGTTTTAAGTGGCTTGTTGTCTTTAAAGCTTTTTGAATTGTTGTATTCAGGTGGTTTTAGCTATTTTGTTTTATCATGCACTGTAAGCCACTTTGGATCTCCTTTGGGAGGAAAGTGGAATGTATATTAAAGCTGTGGAGTCGAAGGCTTTCATGGCCGGCATCCATAGTTTTTTTGTGGGGTTTTCGGGCTATGTGGCCATGTTCTCTGAAGATGCCAGCCACAGATGCAATATACAGATGAACATGGAAATCACTCCTCCCTACCCAGGGTCACATTATACACACAGACACACACAGACACAGACACAGACACACACACACACACACACTTCCATGCCAGCATTCTCTGAAGATGCCAGCCACAGATGCTGGCAGAACGCCAGGAACAAACTCTTCTAGAACATGGACATATAGCCTGAAAAACCCACAACAAAACTGTACATTAAAGCTATCCATAAATCATAAGTCTGCAAGATTGTAAGCCTGAGATTGTAAAATTGTAGAATTGTAAAATTTTACATTGTAAGCCTGAGGACAGGGAAATATCTAATTACCAAATTGTAAGCCGCATTGATAGCCTTGGCTGAAGAGCAGGGTATAAATAAATAAGTATATATTTCTGGTTTGTCTTTTGCTGACTGGATGATTTGCGAGTTTGATTAATATGTTCTCTCTAGGAATCTCTAAGTCTTCCAGTGCAAATTTGCCAGACTTCGACCATAGAGTTGCGCTGGAGAACCTCCTAGAAGTTCCTAAAGAAAACACTTCTCTAGGCATTTGTAGGTCCTCCAGCATGATTCTGTGATCAACCTCTGGCAGATGTTGACCACAGAGTTGCACTGGAGGACCTGGAGAGTCCTAGAGAAGTCTTCTCCTAGGTTTAAAAAAATAGTGTTTGTTTTTAATTTATGGTTTTCCCACATTCATGGGATCTTTCTCTCCTAACCCTAGCAAATGTGAAGGGACTACTGTATATTTTACCTTCTTCCTAAAAATCTCAGGGGGCTATACAATTAATTCAGCTTGACCAGCTTGAACAATGGAAACAATAAAATGATTTTGAAAAGCTGAAAACATATTGAACTATAACAACTTAGATGAAGATGGATTAAAGCTCATTAAAACTGTGCGTGTGCAGATTTATAAAAAAACAATTCGGCCCCAAAGGCTTTAACAAACTGTCTTGTTTTTACTTGGCACCAAAATGACATGTTGGTGCCAATTGAGTCTTTTAAGGGGAGGGTATTCGATCCAGCACAGGAGAGAAGGCCTTCTCCTATGCCCTCCTGCGGTGTTTTGTTCCTTCTGGTGGGACATAGAGTAGGTCCCAACCAGCAGACTGCAATCTGGCTGGCATATATTGGAGAGGCGGCCATTCATGTATTGAGACCTCAGGCTGTTTAAGGCTTTAAATATCATTTTCAGCACTTTGAATTCAAACCAGAAGCATATTGGCAGCCTGTATGTGGTGCAGTGGCTTGGGTGCTAGACTAGGATTCTGGAGACCAGGGTTTGAATCCCCTCTCAACTGTGGAAACTCACTGGGTGGCCTTGGGCAAGTCACACTCTCTCAGTCTCAGAGGAAAGCAATGGCAAACCCCCTCTGAACAAATTTTGCCAAGAAAACCCCTTAGGGTCGCCATAAGTCAGTAATGACTTAAAGGTACATAGCAACAACAATTTCTGTAAAGCGGGTATTTAAGGCACAGTTTAAGACAGATGTGAGCTGCATCTGCATGGCAGAAATAATGCAATTTGGTAACACTTTAACTGCCATGGCTCAGTTCTGTGGAATTCTGGGATTTCTAGTTTGCTGTGGCACACAGCTCTCTGACAGAGAAAGTGATACAGCTCACACAACTACAGATCCGAGAATGACATCACATTGAGTGACAACATTTTGTATTGGTATTGATATTGTATTGTATTGTTTGTGTTGAGTGATAACAGTTATAGTGGTGTCAGACTGCATTAATTCTGCAGTGCAGATTAGACCTATATGAAGACTTTCAGGAAAGCAGATCCTCTGTGAGCTCCGTGGTTCTGCCAGCCTCAGGAATTTGATCAAACTGGTCAAGCGACCGACTTCTTTGTGAGGTTGCTCAAGAAAGAGCTGCCCTTCTATTGTGTCTTCTTAGAATAAAGTCAATGAATGTTTGCTTGCAGCATCCCACTTCTGCTAAGCCTCCCCACCTTTTTTTAATGACCTGGAAAGTAGAACTAGAAAATTCTATGCAGAGAGCTGCATGGGATGGAAAGAATCCAAAACTCTTTGGGTTTTGCATATTTATCTTCTAATCTAAAGGTTCTAGCACTGCTTCATTTCCTTCTCAAAGAACCCAGGACTCCTAGCTTATCTCAACCTTTTGCATGATAGTAGCATTAATGGCTTTTGTTTTTATTTGATGCTAAGTAGGCTTTGACTTATGTTGAACCTATGACAAGCTTCCAAGACCTCTGGTCATCAGCATCTCCGGTCTAATAAATTCAGGGCTGCAATTTCTTTTATTGTTTAAATCAATCTGTAATGTGATCTTTTCCTACTGACTTCCACCTGACCAAACATTACACTGGTCCCTCCACATTTGCTGGGATTAGAGGTGAAGGACCCCATGAATGTGGGGAAACAGCAAATAAAAAACACTTTTTTTACAGCTCTCTAGGAATCTCCAGGTCCTCCCATGAAACTCTGTGGTCAACATCTGCCAGAAGTTGACCATAGAATCATGCTGGAGGACCTACAAATGCCTAGAGAAGTGTTTTCTCTAGGAACTTCAAATTCTCCAGCACAACTCTATGGCCAGCATCTGGCAGAGTTGTATTGGAGGACCTAGAGATTCCTAGAGAGAACATGTGAATCAAAACCGCAGATCATCAGATCTGTAAAAGTCAAAGCTGCAAATGTGGATGGCTAACAGTATTGTCTTTTCTAATGAGTCATGTCATCTCGTAATGTGTCCAAAGTATGATAGCCTCAATGTGGTCATCTTGTTTCTAGAGTATGTTCAGACTTGATTTGATGTGTATACATGCGTATATATATATGTGCGTATCTATAGTGTTGGACTAGAGACCAGGTTTCAAATCCTGATTCAGCCATGAAAAACCACCGGGTCACTTTGGGCAAGTCACACTCTCTCAGCCTCAGGGGATGGCAATGGCAAACCTCCTCTGAAGAATTCAAAGATATAGCCAGGTTAGTTTGTAGAATCAAGATGTAGAGAGATGTAGCACATTTGAGACTAACTGAAAGAAAGAGGTTGGCAGCATGAGCTTTCGAGGACTTAAGTCTACTTCCTCAGATGCATTTCGTGGAGTGGAAACCCAGGGACAGTCCTATATATGCCCTTGGTATGTGAGAATGTCAATTCAAATTTAAAATCCTTTGTGTATGAAAATGAAGTGGCAAGTCCAGTTTTCAAAGGGTTTTGAATTTGTATTCACATTGTCACATACCAAGGACATATATAGGTCTATCCCTGGCTTTCCACTCTATCAAATGCATCTGAGGAAGTAGAGTGAAGTCCAGGAAAGCTCATGCTGCCAGTTTCTTTCTTTCAATTAGTCTCAAAGGTGCTACAACAGGGGTAGGCAACCTTTTTGAGCCGGGGGCTGGGTTGCTGTCCCTCAGACAACTGGGGGGCTGAAGCCAAAAACTAAATAATTAAATAATTTTTTTAAAAAAAATAAATATATAAACAAACCAGGACAAATGTAGGACAAAATTTTCAAATGGAAGACACTTTTTTAAAAAAAAATGGAGGACACGCAAAAAAAAATTGCTGATTTTTAAAAAAATGTTAATATAAATGCATGTTTCTGAGGCTTCTATAGACAGTTGCCCCCCAAAGGCCCCGGCAGCAATCGGCGGCAGGACCGGGCTGGTGTCCTCTGGATGTTTTGGACAACAGCTGCCACTGTAAAAAACATGTACCTTTAAACCTTAAGTCCCTTGTGTATTTATTTCAATTCAGCATTCCAGCTTTTTCCTAATATGACACTCAAGGGGCCCGAACAGGCCAAATTAAAGTTGCTTTTGTTCACTTTGGAAGTGTGCTGTTTAATTGACGCATGTGTCTTAAGTGGCCAGAAGCCGTGCCAAAGCCATGATCCAGTTCTAATGTGTCATTTAAATAACATACTTCCAAAGTGACCCGAACCAGCTTTATTTTGGCCTGTCTGTTCAGGCCTAAGGAGTCTTAAAACGCCAAGGTGGCTTACAAAAACCAACCAGTACACACACACAAACACTATAGTTTTCCCTTAATCTGGCATCTTCACCACCTGCCTTGAATCCCATTGTCAGAGAAATGTGAGATATAAATCCTTGAAATACATAAATAAAATAAAATGTTGGATGACAGGTCCCACCATCTCCAACGCATGGGCCATACATTGTTTGCTGGGAATGGTGGGAGTTGTGGTCCAAATCTGTTTGGACGGTGCTGGCCCAATAAAGCCCAATTCTGTTTGGCCTCAAAAAGACATCACTGTTTTGTGAGGGCCATACCACCATGAACATGGCTGATCTCTTCTGATCTTGGAAGCTAAGCAGGGTTGGGCCCGGTTAGTACTTGGGTGGGAGACCACCTGGGAATACTGGGTGCTGTAAAAAAAATTTGGAGAGCTCTGGTGGTGCAGTGGTCAAATGCCTGTACTGCAGCCACTCTCTCACAAACCACAAGGTTGTGAGTTCAGTACCAGCCCCCTGCTCAGGATTGACTCAGCCTTGCCTCCTTCTGTAGGTCACTAAAAAGAGTACCCAGCTTGTTGGGGGCAGTTTTCTTACACTTTGTAAACCCCTTGGTGCACTGATAAGCGGTACAGAAATGTACTTGCTATTGTTATTATTATTTTGGATGATATTGTACTTATGTTTTCTGGAGATGGGTGAAAATAGTTTGGATTTCTGGGACTTGTCTAGATGGCACAGAGGATAGGCGATTCAGATATAGTTGGGCAATCTGGACATGAATCGACTGGAGGCATCTTTGTGAAGTTTCCAGTGGGCAGGAAATCAGAGGGTGGAACTCATGCATGCTCTGGAGCAAACCAGCCAGATCTCTTCCCTGCTCTCTAACCTGATGTGAAGTTTTCTTTGTTCTGCTTTGTGTTGTATGTTGTTGTTTTGTTTTTTAATTTCCCCTTTCTCATTTCTTCTTGCCTCTTGGGATCCTGCCAGAGTGAGTTTCCAATTCTGATTGCACAAGAGCCCAAAGGAAGTGTGCTGCCTTTTCATCTTCTCTGTTAGATAAAGCTGTGCCATTTGGAAGGCTGGTCTTCTGACCTCCAGCCCTGCCTCTTTGGACTCCCAGAGTCCTCTTTCTTGGGAGCCTGGCTTTGCCAGCCCAAAATTCAGTAGCCACGGCCCCACCTCTGGGCAGTCTTCTGGCTGCAAGACTTTTCCTCTTCAGTCTTAGTCTTTGATCTCTTGGAGATCTGGTCACTTCTCTCTGTTGCGTTGGACCAGCCTTTTGGGCATCCGTTCCCTGCTTTTCTGGATAGGCGAGTAGCAGTTCCTTCTATGCGACTAGTCAGCCAGACACTTTGCATTGGCCACCCACTGGCATCCAGGTATGTGCTGATGTGATGATAAAAATGTTGTTATCATTAGTATTATTATATTTATTTATATCATGCCCTTTTCCTAAAACTGGAACTCAGGATGGCTTACAGTATTAAAAAACGATACAAAATGTTGCTGGTTGATGGATGCATTTGTCCGTATCCTCCTTGCAGAGTATATTTTGGTTCATAATCTGTGCTAAGTGCTTCTTTGCAGAGTTGCTTTTCTGGGGAACTACACCTCCCAGGTAGCTTTAGGAGTCTGGGACTTATAGTGCTACAGGGTTTGAAAAAAAGTTTACCCTTCCCCACCCCCCACCCCCAATTTTAGGCATTTTAAACCTTTTTTGTTGTTTAAATCAGGGTATTTTTTTTACATTAATATTTTAATGGAAAAAATTGATCCCCGCTTCTTATATTAATCCCGTGAAACATTTTATGTATTAGAAAGCTTGATCAAGCATGTTTTAATGCTTTCTCACATTAACAATCCAATGTTATTAGGCTTTGCTGCGATCTACATCTTTCAATAAACAACTAATTTTTAAGTGCTTATTATTCCTGTTTAATCTGAATATATTAAACAAATAATAAAACATACATGTTTTACATAATTAACATACAAAGTACTCTCAGAAAGAGATGAAAATATGAATAAGTTACTGTTAAGCATTAGTCCTACTTATTACTTATATGAGTATAGGGCTACACTAGTATTGGAAAATCAGAATATTAAGCAGCAAAATTCAGTGTTATGGCCACCATCTTAAATAATAATTGCTCTTTTTTAAAAAAAATGCTCTTTTTAAGCAAGTTGTTATGGTTGAAGTTATGCTGATTGAAGGATTTGTTTCTGAATGGCATTTCTTGCACTACACTATAAAATAAAAGATATAACTGGCACTGGATAGTGGTCTAACAATGAACTACTGCCAATAAACTGTTACAGTTAAAATGTTTCAATTCAAATAGTCATTTTTAATTCAATAAAAAGGTTGGGAAATAGTAATAATAGCCAGACTTTAAAAAGAAAAGAAAGAATAATCAATTTTTTAAAACAGGAGTGTTTTTTTTAAAAGCCATTTAAATCATGCTGCCGGATAAAATAGGTAACAGCAACAATAACAACAGCAACAACAGTATTTATTTCTTACCTGCCTCTCTCTATGGATCAAGTCAGCAACAACAAATAAACAATGCACATCATCATTTAAAACACATTAACTAAAACAACAGTTTAAAAGGACAAATAAGACATAAGATTTCAGAGGAAGGAACTGACCAAACCATCTTTGAATATTCCTTCCCCAAGAAAACCCTTTGAAATGCATGGGGTTGCCGTAAGTTGACAGGTGACTTGAAGGCACACATACATACACAAAGTATTTTCGAAATGTTATCTCTGCATATCTAATTGCAGTGAGGTGCCTTTTGGAAGGCGCTTTCTTGGGTAACAGGACATTTGCAAAGGAGAGCAAAGGCTCATTCAAAGAGCAGCAGTAGCATTATATGTATATGTGACTTCAAGTCACCTTTTGACATATGGCAACCCCATAAATTTCATAGGGTTTTCTTAGGCAAGGAAGAATCAGTGGTGGTTTTGGAAGTTATTGCTGGTATGTTGTGCTTTCACGTCATTTCCAATTTATGCCAGCCCTACAGCAACCCCTGAGGCGAGAGTCAGTGTAGTATTGTGGTTTGAGCATTGGACCATGAGTCTGGAGATCAGAGTTCAATTCAATGGGAATTTACTGGGCGATTTTGATCTCGTCACACACTCTCAGCCCCAGAAAATGCCATGATAGGTTTGCCTTAGGGTTGCTGTAAGTTGGAAATGACCTGAAGGCACATAAGCGCAACAACTGGTAAAACCACCTCTGAGTCTTCCTTGCCCAAGAAAACCCTATGGAATTCATGGAGGTGACTTGAAGTCACATACATTCATGGCAAGATTTATTCAGTGAGAGTTTGCCTTTGCCTTCCTCGAGGCTGAAAGAGTATAACTTGTCCAAGTCACCCAATGAGTTTCTATGGCTGCATGCAGATTTGATGGTAGTCTCCCATTCAAGTACTAACCCAGGCTGACTGTACTTAGCTTCCAGGATCAGACAACATTTGGTGCCTTTAGGATATTTAAGCCCTACTTCTTGTCAAGCCATGCAGAGCTTGGTAAAGTGTTGTCCACCAGCACCTCAGTGTCAGCTGAAGCCTTCCAGGTAACTCCCCATAGCATTAAAAAGATTCACCCAGATGCCACTCACACTCAGAAGTTTCTGGGGGCATAGTTTTGCCATTCAAACTCCATTTTGCCCTCAGACCTGTTTTGAGCAAAGCGAAGAAAAAGACTGATTAGAAACAGAATTGTAAAATGCGTCTTGGCCTAAAACAGGCCTAATCTGGGCAACCACGTTTGAACGGCAAATTTATTATTATTATATTATATTATTTATTTATTTATTTATTTAGCACTGTAGATTTGCACAGCGCTGTACATAAAACAATAAATATAAAGGAGTAAACTTGCCTATGGCGTACAATCTAAGAGATAATAGGATAATACATATAAAATACATAACAATACAGGAAATGGTTCAATAAAACAGACAACAAAAAGAACATCCAATAGCAAGTGACAATCATGCAATGCCTGGGAACGCTTCTGTGAACAGGATGGTCTTCAGCTCCATTTTGAAGCTGGTTAAAGAAGTGATGGCCCTTGTGTCTCGTGGGGGAAGAAGGTTCCAGGAGTGAGGGGCAGCGAGTGAAAAGGGGCGAATCCGAGATGGGGCAGAGGAAATCCTGGGCTGGGACAGCAGACCTTGACTACCAGAACGGAGGGCCCTGGTGGGAATGTGAGGAGAAATAAGGTCTGATAAGTAAGGAGGGGCCAGTCCATGGAGGGCTTTGAATGTCGACAGCAGGAGCTTATACTGAATGTGGAAAGGGAGGGGGAGCCAGTGAAGGGATGCCAACAAAGGAGAGATATGTTCAGAGCGGTGGGCGGATGTGATAATGCGTGCAGCTGAATGCTGGACAGAGATTAAACGACGCAGGTGAGAAAGAGGAAGCCCAGCCAGGAGGATGTTACAGTAATCAATTTGTGAGACCACTAGAGCATGGACCAGGATCTTGGCAGTAGAGTAATGTTTATCCCTCCTTTCTCTCAATATGAGTCGAAGTGGCACATGGTGCAAAGGTCCAAACCACATTGCAGAAATAATTCATTTTGAGACCACTTGAACTGCTCTGGCTCCGTGCTAGGGAATCCTGGGAATTATAGTTTATCATGATACCAGAGCTCTCTGACAGAGAAGGCTTGATTTTCATGTTTTTCAGGACTGGTAGCCAAACTTTGCTAACTTTAAGGGTTTCTTCTTTCCTGTTGAAATTATCTTGGTGTTTGTGGATTTCAATGGCTTCCCTGTGCATTCTGACCTGATAGCTGTTGGCATGGTCCAGAATTTAAGTGTTTTCAAATAGCATTTTATGCTATTGCTGATTTTTCTGACTGACCAAGTCTGCAGTGTCTCCTAAACCTGGAGCTATACTAATCAACTTTGATGTGGTCTCCTTGCTCATCAAAGTCCCCATAATGGACAGCATGGCACTCATCAAACAAATTTTCTGGAAGACATGACAGCCCTGTTTGAACATTGCCTCACCCCCAGCTATTCCAATGGGACAATGGATTCTATGAACAGAGAGATGGGGTAGCCATGGGAAGCCCTCTGATCCCTGTGATAGCAAACTTTTACATGGAACACTTTGAAAAGCAAGCCCTGGAAACAGCACCGAAAAAGCCCACAACTTGATTCAGATACGTGGATGACACTTTCACCATCTGGAGCCATGGAGAAGAAGACCTGGCTGTAATGCTGAACCATCTGAACAACATCCACCCCAACATCCAATTCACTATGGAAAAAGAAAAGGAAGGAACACTGCCATTCTTGGATGTCCTTGTCATCCACAAATCGAACCAATGTTTGGGTCACACAGTATACAGAAAACCCACACATACAGACCGATACCTGCACAAGAACTCCAACCATCACCCAGGACAAAAAAGAAGCACAATCAAAACACTGGTAGACCAAGCAAAACGCATCTGCGAACCCCACTTCTTGGAAGATGAACTGAAGCATCTGGACCGGGCTCTACAGGCCAATGGTTATTCCAGCTCAGACATCAGAAGGGCTGCCGGGCCCAGAAAAACCCAGAGGAGTGAAGACAAGCAGCCACCCCAAAGGGAAGGTATTTCTACCATACTTCAAAGGAGTCACAGACAGAATAGGCAAAGTGGTGAGGAAGCACAACCCGCAAATGGTTTACAAACCGATGAAGAAAATCCAGCAAATGCTGTGCTCAGCAAAAGACCAGAGAGACCCTCTCACAGATGCAGGAGTTTATCGCATACCATGAAGCTGCAGACAGGTCTACATTGGGACCACCAAACGCAGTGTGCAAACAAGAATCAAGGAACACGAGAGACACTGCAGACTGGGTCAGCCAGAAAAAATCATCAGCAGCAGAACATGCCACAAACCATCCTGGGCATAAAATACTGTTTGAAAACATTGAAATTCTGGACCATGCCAACAACTATCAGGTCAGAATGCACAGGGAAGCCATTGAAATCCACAAACATTAACACAACTTTAATAGGAAAGAAGAAACTCTTAAAGTTAGCAAAGTTTGGCTACCAGTTCTGAAAAACACTAAAATTAAGACCCTACAAAATGCAAATGAAAACCACCCCAGGGTCAGGGATCTCCAATTAAACAGACACTAATCCTCTTTGCATATCCTCCCACCCAGAGGCCTTGCCAGTCAACAACAACAATATACAGGTGAAGATGGAAATCACTCCTCCCTATGGTTACACAGTGTGTGTGTGTGTCCCACTCTCTTCCATGCCAGCATTCTCTGAAGATGCCAGCCATAGATGCTGGTGAAATGTCAGGAACAAACTCTTCTAGAACATAGCCACATAGCCCGAAAAACCCACAAAAATTATAATTTTATATTTGATTACATTTGTTAGTTGTTTTTACAGTTTGGATTTTAACTGCATAACTTGCTTAATTTTGTATAGTTTGTATTTTATGACTTTTAGATTGTATGGCATTGGCAGCTTATATGCTGTTTTGATGATGCCTGTAAAGAGGCATGCAAATTTATGGTGTTCTATAAACATTAATAATAATAATAATAATAATAATAATAATAGCAACAACAACAATAGTGTGTTCTGCACCCAAGTTAAAACAAATGAGACAAATAACAGAAAAGTTTAAAAACCATTAAAGAACCAATCCATTAAAAGAAAAAATAATTCTTAAGAATGTTATCTGTTCTATTGTTAGGTTGGCCCATAAAATTTTTCTGTGCCACTATTTCAATAAATCAGATTTAAAAACTTTTAAAAAGGTGATATAAAGGTACCAGACCCCATCTGATCCTGGAAGGTAAGCAGTCAGACCTAGTTGCTGTAGGCAATATTTCAGAGGAAGAAACTGGCCAAACCACCTCTGAGTATTCCTTGCCTAAGAAAACGGAAGCACATAGGCACAAAACAGTTCTTGTGAGGCTCTCTGAGCTGAGAGGCTGGCAATTACTGTTTTCTGATATGCCAGTTATCGGCACTAAATCTGCTCCTTTTGACCACAACTGTTTCTTTCTTTCTTGGAAACATGTTCCTCCGAATTCATAAGGAGTATCTCCTGAAGCCTGGCTAATCTGCTGTTTTGTGTGGTCTTTCGAACACGCTTCAGAATCTCTCTCTGATTTGTCTGGCATTGAACCGTTGCACATTCCCTTGGACTCTCCTGGGATGCCAGCTGCAGAGGCTGCTTGGTTTAAGGGAAAAATAATTACAGTGGGACCTTGGTATCCACTGGGGTTTGGTTCCAAGACTCCCGTGAATACCAAAATCTGTGGATATTCAAGTCTCATGATATATAATGAGATAGTAAAATGGTGCACCTTATATAAAATGGCAAAATCAAGATTTGCATATATATTTAAGCCATGGGTGCTTGAATCCCTGAATAAAAAAAAAATCTATGGATAGGGCTGACTGTATATGTAGCAGTAGCTGCAACCGGTGTGGTGTAAATTGTTAAAGTGTTGGGCTAGGGCTTGGGAGATCCACGCACGTCTCCACTGGGTCATGAAATTCACTAGGTAACCTCAGGCGAGTCGTACTCTCTCCGCCTGATTTGTCTCACAGGATTGTTATGAGGATATAGTGGAGGAAGGAAGTGAGTCATGTAAGGTGCCTTGAGCTTAGCAGGAGAGCAAATGTTTTGCATGCAAAAGATTGTAGGTCTAGTACCTGGCATTTCATGGTAAACCCTGGACAAGACTTTTGTCTGGACGCCATCTGAGAACCAGCTTTCCTTGAAATGGCTATCCTCAGATAGGGTTGGATTGCAGCTCCCATCATCCCCAGCCACACACAAAAGCTAGTTTACAATACCTTTGTCTACAAACGAACACCATTTTAACTGACCTTGCAACTTCATTGATGTGTGACTAAATGAACTAATGCAGAAATAAAGCAGTTTGACACCACTTTAATTGGCATGGGCCAGTACTTTGGAATTCAGGGATTTGGAGTTTATCTCACAAAACTACAAATATCTGAATTTTATAGCATTGAACTGTAGCAATTAAAGCAGTCTCAAACTGTATTATTTCTGCAGTGTAGATTAGACCGAAGAGAGGGGTTAAAGTCATCTAATAGACTTTAAAGGCACATTAATTTGCTGACATGGATCCCAAAAATCCATTCAAAAGCATGAAAAGAAATTGCACTGGAACATCAGAGTCCCCACTTAATCAAAGCTGAGTAACAAATGTACTGAAAAAAATACCGTTTGTAAAAGAACTTTGTGTGACACAACATTTTTATTGTGTATTTTTAAAAATTCAGTACCCCAAAATATATTTAACAGGCATTATATGACGTACGTAGGGAGCAGGAAATTCTTCTGCTTGAAATCCTGGAGCCCTAAGGCTGCATCTCCACTGCAGAAATAATCCAGTTTGACACCACTTTAATTGGCATGATTCTATTCAATGGGATTCTGGGGAATGTAGTTTTGTGAGACATTGAGCCTTCTCTGTCAGAGAGCAACAGTTTCCAGGATTCCATAGCTCTGAGCCATGGCAATTAAAGTGGTGTCAAACTGGATTATTTCTGCAGTGTAGATGTAGCCGAAGTGAGATGAGTCAAAATTCTAAACTGGAAAGAGACCACTTCAGAGGTAGTTTGTTTAAGCAAAAAAGGCAGCAGTAAATGGAGCCAGGGTGGTACAGATTGATAAAGTGTTAAGGTGGGACTTAGGAGATCTGGGTTCAAGTCTCCTCTGATCCGTGAAATTGACTGGATGATCTTGTGTGGGTCATACTTTCGTAGCCTGATTTGCCTGCAAGGATGTGTGTTTTTAAATAAGGGGTAGGCAAAAAGATTCTTCACCATTGTTGAATTGTGATTCCTTCAAATGTGGCTGGACTGCAGCTCCCATCAGCCTTCAGCTCAGTGAGGATTGCCTGGAACTGCAGTCCAACAACAACCGGAAGGCCACACTTCTCCCACACTTGCTTTAAAAGTGTTGTTTTTGAATCTTAAAACTGCCTTTCTTCATGTTAATATTGTCGTATTGGGCTTTCTTCTTCTTTTTTTCTTTTTGTCATTCTTTGTTAGCTGCATTTTATTTTGGCATAAAGTAAATAATAAATGTTATTTATTTAAAGCATTTCTACCTTGCTCTTTAGACTCAAAGGCTCCCAGATTGGCTTACAGATCAATAAAAAATAAGACAGTCCCTGATCTTCGGCTTGCAGGCTTTGAGAAAACAAAGCTCTGGCTTTTAATGTCATAGAGATAACAGCCAACTGCAGTTGAAAACAAACAAGATAGAAAAGGTCTAAATTAAAGTCATGGGAAGATCTAAGGTCAAGATTTGAAAATGTCTTCACATCAGTGGATAGTGTAGAGCTTGGAAATGTTACTTTTTGGAACATTGATATTAATTATTAATTATAGTCGGCTTCGACTTATGGCGACCACAAGAATGAGAGGCTTCCAGTCACCCTTCTGCAAAGATCTTGCAAACTCAAGACTATGGCTGTGTCTGCACTACAGAAATAATGCAGTTTGACACTGTTTTAACTGCCTTGGCTCAATGCTGTAGAATTCTAGGATTAGTAGTTTTGAGATATTTAGCCTTCCCTGTTAGCACTGGGGCCACAACAAATCCCAGGATTCCATAGGATGGACCCATGGCAGTTAAAGTGACATCAAACTGCATCATTTCTGCAGTGTGGGAGAAGCCTGTCACCAATAAACATGTGACACTCCACTATTTCTCCTGGGCTGCATTCACACTGCAGAAATCGTCTGGTTTGACACCACTTTAACAGCCATGGTGCCATCCAATGGAATCCTGGGATTTGTAGTTTGTGGTGGTATTAGAGCTTTCTAGTGGAGAAGGCTAAATGCTTCACAAAACTACTGTTCTCAGAATTCCCTAGCATTAAGACCAGGGCAGTTCAAGTGGTGTCAAACTGGATTATTTCTGCAGTGTAGATGCAGCCCTGGTCATTTGAATTCAAGTGACGCAGCCTATGGATAGCTTGATTCAATCTATCCAACCAACTGTAATGCAGTCTTCCTCTTTTCCTAGATCCTTCTATTATACCAGTAATTACAGCCAAAAGTGTGCATGTGTGTGTGTTCACATTTTGCTTTTCCTCTTTATATCTGAGGTGACCTGGGGTCCTTTCACAGTTATACCATGATGGTTCTACTTTAATTGTTATGGAAACATCCTGTGCAATCCAGGCGCTTGTAATTTGGGAAGGCACTAAGAGGTTCCTGGATTAGGATTCTATATGCCCCTCTTTTAAACTGCAGATCCCAGGATCCTGTCGGACTGAACCATGGCAGTGAAAGTGAAATTATACCCAACCTACACTGATGGAAGTTGACCATAGAATTGCGCTGGAGGGCCTAGAAATGCCTAGAGAAGTGTTCTCTCTAGGCATTTCTAGCATTGCTCTGGAGGACCTAGGAATCCCTAGAGAAGTATTTTCTCAGACTAAAAAAATAGCATCCTATGTTTGCAGTTTTCCTAATTTCATGGGGATCCTATGCCCCTTGCCCTGTGAAAATTGAGGCCCAACTGTAATACTGTATATACACATAAGTCTAGAAATGTTAGTCAAGAAATTGACCCAAAAAACTGAGTTGATTTATCCATGGATCAAAGTAAATACTGTACTTTAACTCTTATTAAAAAAAAGGAACCATCACCTGGTGAAAGGCAAAAATGTAATCTGTCCTGGAACCACGGACCCCTCTGTTCTCTCATCCATACAGCCTTTATTTGAGCACAAACTGTTATGGCTTTCCTCCTAGATATTGAAGTGACTTTATAATATGATGATTTCACTGTTTGTATAATTTGGTTTGTGTTTCATAGTACTGTATTGGGACTTTTCTCCCCGTGGAGGAAAAACTGGGTAGAAACATGAAATGTAATTAGCTTCTGCTGGCTTTTCTCTGTGAACATAATGCAAAGCCCAAAGTCTGTGTGGGTTGGCGAGGGAGAACAAGAGGCCACATGAGAACATAGGACACAACTTGGCAAGCCAGCTCTTTGTGGTGCATAGAGGTCACTGGGAGTACGGCTGGAAAAATACTTTACATTCCTAGATTGGGGGGGAAATACTTTACATTCCTAGATGTACCGGTTCAAAAAAATCTCAGCTCTTGGGCAGCTGGCCAGCAGACAAGGGGGTTCCCTTCAGCCAGGCAAAAGCATACATTGTACCCATGTGGGAGGTTTGTGCATTGGTATTTTTTGTTGTCTGAGTTTGACTATGTCTGATGGGCAAAGCCACATGTGTCCTGAAGTGGCACTATGGAAGAACAAAGGTGGGTTATAAAATAAAAGGACATCCCAAAAGGCCAATTAGGGTAGAAAATAGAAATGCATGAGCAAGCATGAGAAGACAGACGAAGACAGAGTATGCTATCCAAACC
>JACSCI010000520.1:2355-13572 GCA_016801065.1 Sceloporus tristichus | reverse complement strand
AAGTGTGACCCTGTTGAAACTTTTGGATCTCTCAGTGGCTTTCAATACCATCGACCATGATATCATTCTGGAAAGCCTGAGGGAATTGGGGATCGGGGGCAATGCATTGCATTGGATCGAGTCCTATCTCTCAAGCACATTCCAGACAGAGATGCTTGGGACAGTTGTTCCTTTCAAAGGGGGTTTAAATTTGGCGTTCCTCAGGGCGTCATCATCATGTCACTAATGCTGTTTAACATCTACATGAAACCTCTGGGAGAGATCATCTGGAGACATGGAGTGGAGTGCTATCAGTACGCTGATGACACCCAACTATATCTCTTCATGCCCCAGACCTCTGCATCAACTAAGGAAGGCATCTCCCCTCTGAATGAATGTCTTGGGGCAGTAATGTGCTGGATGAGGAGAAACAGATTAAAACTGAATCCAGATAAGACAGAGGTACTTGATGGAGATCCTAATCCAGGTATGAAGGTTTGTCAACCGGTCCTGGAAGGGGTCACACTTCCCCTAAAGGACTGTGTTTGCAGTTTGGGGGTGCTCTTGAATCCGTTGCTCCAGATGTGAGTTCAGATAGATGCGATGGCCAGGAGTGCCTGTTATCAGCTTTGGTTGATATGCCAACCGCACCCCTTCCTGGAATCTGTAGACCCGAAAACTATCATGCATGCTCTTGACTTCTGTAATGCGCTCTACCTAAGCTACCCTTGTACCAAGTCTGGAAAATTCATCTAATCCAAAATATGGCTGCCAGAGTGGTCACTGGAAGATCTAGAGGTGACCATATCACACCTATATTAAAATCTCTTAATTGGCTGCCTATTAATTTCAGGGCACAGTACAAGGTCTTGGTTATAACCTTACTTACGGGATCGCCTTCTGAGGTCCTCTGGTAAAAACCTTGCTACCATTGCCTTTTTCTGAGACTGAGAAAGTGTAACTTGCCCAAGGGCAGCCAGTGAGTTTCTATGGCCGAATGGGGATTTAAACTTTGGTTTCTCAGAGTACTAGGCCAATACTCAAACCACTATATAACACTTAGTCGTAGGGGGTCTCTTTTATGTCCATATTTGTTCAGTAGACCCTTCCTTTGAGGCTGAGAGAGTGTGATATATGCAAGCTCACCCATGGATTTCCAAGGCTGAGTGAGGATTCGAATCCTGGTCTCCCGGTCCTATTCCAGCCCTCAGTCCATGGCACCATGCTGTTTCTCTTTCAGACCTTTCTTGCTGGCTAGACTTGGCTCCAGCTTAATCCCAGAAGATGGACTAGTCTGCCTTTCTGCTTAGATAACATAAAATTAGACTGTTTCTGGACCAGCTGTTGAGGGAATTTCTAGAGGTCTGCTTGCAATCTGGGACTGCTTGTTTCTCAGCTAATTTCCACGGATGTTTGTCCATGGATTCAAGCATCCAGACCTTGAAAACGTTTTCAAAATTTATCAGTTCCAAAAAGTAACTCCTTTTATTTTATTTTATTTTATTTAAGGGATACTATTTTAGTATGCCATTGTATTTAAGGTACAGTCGGCTCTTCTTATACACGGATTATTTTATACACAGATTCAAGGATACACGGTTTGAAAATGTTAAAAAAAAGTATAAATTTCAAATATCAGACCTTGATTTTCCATTTTTTATAAGGGGCACCATTTTGCTATGTCATTGTATTGAATGGCACTTGAGCATACACAGATTTTGTAATACACAGGGGATCTTGGAACCAAACCCCAGCGTATAACAAGGGTCCACTGTAACTTGAGCATGCATGGGTTCTGGCATCCACCGTGGGCCCTGGAACCAAACCCCTGCGTATACCAAGGGTCCACTAACTTGAACATGCATGGGTTCTGGCATCCACCGTGGGTCCTGGAACCAAACCCCAGCGTATACCGAAGGCTGACAGTACTTTTATTTCACATGCTCACTGACTTCCTTGGAATCTTTGCATATTCTTCTTGAATAAGATTATTGAAGCCAGAGATTCCCATTCCACGCAAAGGCAAGCATTTCCTCTAGCACTGTCCAGAGAACCTCAGTCAGGGCATTGACTATAACTCAGTGTGAGAGATCAGGAAGGGAGACAGCCCAGTGCCTGACTGGCCCAAGCCAGAAAGATGGCCAAGGGCATTGCCAGGAGGGTGCGGGGGGGGGGCGTCACCTAGTGCGCTGCTGGGTGCTGAAGTTGGGGTCTGGCAAGAGAAAGCGAGCCTCACCCTCTTCTGCTTGTCCAGCAGCTCCACTGTACCTGAAAAGGCTGTGGAAGAGAGGGATGATGGATGAATTATTTGCACAAATATACTAGGAATGCCTCTGAGTGTGGCAGCTCTTTCCTGGCTCAGGCGAGGTCAAGCATGAGGGTGGCAGGAACATCATCCTAGCAGAGATGCCAGTCCTGAGCTGATTGCCCAACTAATTTGGAGGCAAGCCACGTCTCACAAACTCCTTAAAAGCAGCCTTTCCAACAGGGATGGGAATAAGGTAGATTTTCAGATGTTGATGGACTGCAACTCCCACTTTCCCTCACCATTGGCCATGCTTGCTAGAAGCTGCTGGGAGCTGCAATCCAGTTCTATCCAGAGGAACAGGTGATTCTGGCTTGTTTTCCGCCGCACCTCCCTCCCTCTTCCTGTTCCCAAATGGGTGCCTTCCAAATGTGTTGCCCTACAACTGCATCTCACCAGAAGCACCTCAAACCTCACAGCCAATTGGCCCTACAAGACTCTGCAGGGAAGGTCTCTGGGAACTTTCCCCCTTTGGGGTTTGAAATGAAGGTGGCGCTCCAGGTGAGGGCTTGCCATGCCCTGCCGCCAGGAGCCAGGCCTGTCCTCTGAGTCTGAGGTGGAGGCTGAGATCCCAGGGACATGCGAGGGCTGCAGCCACTGTCCAGATCCTCCGGAGGTAAGCCTGCAGCCAATCCCAGGGTCAAGTTCCCAGCAGCAAGGTTTCCCTCCTCCTGAGCCAGATTGATAGGGGCCTACTCCCACAGAGAGACCCCAGGGAAAAGAGAGACAAGGGCATTCTCTATGGTTAAGTAGGAAGCCAACAGCTAGAACATGCAAGACCCAGATGGGTTAGAAATATCCCAGCACCTCCCTCAGTCCAGCATGGTTGAGAACCATCCGTGGTGCTTGGGAGACACCTTGCTCTTGCCTTGAATGTTGGCTGAATGCCTGTTACCTGGAATTCTGCTCGGACCTGGAGGACTCTCAGATTTCCCCTTTGAACCTGATGGACTGGAATGACTGAAGCTTCGTGATGAACATGGACTGGATTATACCACCACTGCTTTTGCTACACAGGACTGGGTGAGACAACCATCCCTCCTTCCTTTCACTCAGTGCTTGAAACACTGAGATTCTGGACTGAGGGTTGGCTAGCCTTGCAAGAGCAAAACAGGACAGAGCTGGAGGTGGCTCTGGGAAGAGTGGATCCTCCTTCTCCTCCTCTGCTTTCATCATCATTCTTCCACCCACCCGCCTTCTGTCTTTTCCCCAGCCCTGGGACTGCAGGAGTGGCTAACAAGAATTAAAACCAATGCTGACCAAAGAATATGCAAAAACATAAGTAAAGACCTCAAAAGGTTATTCCTAAAACCCAATTAAACAAACTCTCCACAGAATTAAAACCACTAAAAACAAATCAACAAAAAGGGGAAAGATACCCCAACAATAACCTTCCCTTATAGTTCATTGCATTTGTCATCTTTTTCTCCCTTAATGAATTTTCCACAGAAGGACAAAGGCAGGAACAGAAGAAGTCCTCCTGAGGACACTCTGAGGGGTCATCATTGGCTGGAATCCTAGTCCCTCCCACCATCCCTGGCCCTGATTGGCTGGAATCCCAATCCCTCAATCCATCCCTGGCCCTGATTGGCTGGGAGGGGAAGCAAGGGCAAGATGGCAGGAACCACGGATCAACTAATCACTGAAAGACAGAGGATTGTATATAACTGACCCCCATTGCATCCCAGTCTCTCAAATTCCCAATGGCTTCACTATAACAAAGGAGGGCTGGACATTAACTGTCTCAGGCCTTCCTTCCTCCAATTTCTTCCACGAAGGAGGGACTGAGGGCAGTTTTTCCTCTCTTCCTTCCCTTGGAGGCCATCTTGGTTCTTTGCAAACCTGCAGAAAGATCAAATGGAGGTGTTTTACATGTACAACATTTATGCAATCTTCCATGGACCACCAAAATTATAATGCAATGGCTCTCAGAGCAAATCAAGCATCAACCTTCCCTAGAAGACCAAATAAATCAAGTGTATTGGACTTTAGGCATAGCTCTAAAATCCCACTCCCAGAATTCCACGCTCTCCCTCCCCCCAGAAGACCCCTCCAGAGACCGGGAGAAGGAGCAATGGGTATCTCTAGGGAAAAGAGACCCCTCAACATTTACCCCTTCCCCATTCTTTCCATTTAATGTCCCTTCCAGGCCTCTTTGCTTACACTTTCCAGAGAGGGAGCTGAGTTTGTTTAATTCGGTTTTAATTCTATTTTAATGTCTACTTTTTATGTTTTTATTCAGTTTTTATTATTTAATTGTTATTTAATTCTATTTTTATTTCTATTCATTATTATTAATACATTTATAATTATTAGTCTCTTCTAAACTACAGAGCCTTATGAAAATTCAAAGACTAAAAGAGGTCCAAAAGACACTGCAGAAATAGCCTAGTTTGGGACTGGTTTAACTGCCCTGCGACATGATAGGACTCATTGAAAGAAAGAGGATGGTCTGTAAGGTGGAAGGAAGCAGGGAAAGAGAAAGAGTGCACTCCAGGTGGACTGAGTCAACAAAACCAAAATGTTGGGCTTGCAAGACCTTGTTCAGCCAGTGAACAGCAAGGCATTTCGGAGGTCCCTTGTTCTTAGGGTTGCTCTAGAGCAGGCCTGCAAAACATATGGCCCACGGGCCGCATAAGGCCCACCAAAGGATTTCAGGTGGCCCGCAAAGATTTGGAGGATGTTGGTGGCTATGGTCAAGGCTGCATGTTGTGCAGACCTGCACCAATCCCCATAACCCTTGCAAAACAGACCCCAGTAGCCATTTTCTTCCCACCCTCCCTCCCTCCCTCTGCCTGCCTTGCGCTCCTCCTCCTCCTCCTCAGACGCTGCCCCCGAGCCTTCAGACTCCCATGGAGCTCTGAAGGTTCCTCCCACTCCCTCCTGTGTCCCTGGGGCTTCTGCCCCATGGGACTCTGAGGGCTCCCCCCATACACTCCCCCCACATGCACACTCCCTCCTGAGTCCTGGGGGGTGGGACTTATGCCAGGGAATTCAACCCTGGTCTCCATAGTCCTAGTCCAATGCTCAAATCACTGTGCCACACTTGCTGGCCCCACAAGAAAGTAGCATAAAGTTGGAGTGGTGGGGCACCTCCATCTATTCCTTTCCCTCTCCTTTACTCTGAAGGCCTGGGGGTGGGAAGCAGCGGTGCCTTTGGAGTCCCACCAGGTAGCAGCTATGTGGGGCTCTGAAGGCTGGGGGGAGGCACTGCCAAAGGCACCTCTGCCCATCTTATAGTACCTCTGAGACTAACTGAAAGTTCTTGCATCTGAGGAAGTAAGCTCAAATCTACAAAAGCTCATGCTTCCAACTTCTTCCTTTCAGTCTGTATTTACACTATAGACCGCAATGCTTGCCACTCAAGGTTTTCCAGCTTTCTCCTGAAAGGAACTGGGCGGTGGCACCAAGGAAGGGTGAACACTCGCCCCCCAAGTGAAAAGTTGGAAAGCAAGCCATTAAAAACCTATCTGCGGCTAGGGTTGCCATAAGTGAGGACCTCCAAACTGGAACAAATGTAGGACAAATGTAGGGCAACATTTTCAAATGTAGGACACATTTTTATAAAAATGGAGGACGCGCAAAAAAATTGAGTTTTTTTTTAAAAAAATGTTAATATAAATGCATGTTTTTAGGCATGATCAAAATGGAGGACATTTTGGCACTATTCCTAGACAGATGGCAGAAATGTACTTGCCCTCAGGTTCATCTTTACTTCTCAGAAGTGTATACTTGGGCAAGGGACTGTGGTTTTTCTTCACTGCGCATGAGTTTGTAAAAATCACAGCAAGTTACATAAGCAAGTTACATTGGCCGTGCCTCAGAGGCTTGTTGATATCAGTATCACCATCATCATCATCATCATCATCACTATAATTGTCCAAGAAAGGCAAACTTGTTAGCATTCAAAGCACCATAAATACACAAAAAAAGCACTTGCATATATTTAATAATAAAAATAATGAAAAAATAAATTAAAAAACAAGGAAGGGGTGTATATATTTCATAATAAAAATTAATGTAATAAAATAAAAAACAAGCAACAATAAAAATTAATAAAATAAAATAAAAACAAGCAATAATAAAAATTAATGAAATAAAATAAAAACAAGCAATAATAAAAATTAATAAAAATAAAATAAAAAACAATAATAAAAATTAATGAAATAAAATAAAAACAAGCAATAATAAAATTAATAAAATAAAAAATAAAAAGCAATAATAAAAATTAAAAAATAAAATAAAATAAGTATTTTATATTTTTAAATATCATTTTAAAACCCCAAAATACCAAGGCAGACCTAATGGCCAGTGACTCAGCTCTCCTCCTTCTCTGGCCCAATTCTGCCCTGGCCTTCAGGCACCCTTCTTCCGGCTCCTTCCTCCTCCTCCTCCTCCTCCTCCTCCTCTCCCCCCTTCTCCTCCTTTAGATGGCAGGCGTGCGCACACAGGGGGGGAACCAGGGCAGGCGTGCGCAGGGGGAGGAAAGTGAGGCAGGCGCGCGTGTGCGTGCGGGGAGGGAAGTAGGGAAGGCGCGCGCGCTGCCCCTGGCCCCTGCTGAGGCCTGGGCAGCGCGCAAGCCCTCCCAGTGGGGGCGTGGTGGCAGCGGCGCTTCTGCCGCCCACCAAGGAAGAGTAGGAAGGCGGAGCCGGAGGAGGTGGTGGGTTGGCACCGCAGCAGCCGCATTAGCAGCTGCGGCAATGACCGGAGCGGGCCCCCAAACCGGGAACAAGGCACGGGTGGGGGCCCAAACCGGACCGGTAGGGCCCCCCCGAAACCGTGAATGGCACGGGGGCCACCGGTTATGGCAAGCCTATCTGCGGCCCAAGTTCAGCCTTTAAAATGTTGGCCCTTACCGACTGCCACGTTGAGCGGTCCTGCTCTAGACTGAAACCAACTGAACAGAACAGAGGAACAGGAAAAGGGTCTTGTGTGCCTTCTTTCTTCAACAGAAAAACAAAACCCCTCTAGCTGGGATTACGCACGAGGCTTAGTCCTAAACTAGGGATGGGAATTCAGGTGTCAGGGTACTACAATTCCCAGCTGATGAGAGCTGTAGTCTGCCAATATCTGGTGGGCTATAGGATGTCCATGCCAGTTGAAAGAGAACCAACTGTATGCAATGAAGGAAACAGAGTCAGAGCCCCTTCCTCCAGGTTTCAGCCTTCAGTGAGGAGTCTGCAAAGAGATTCAACACCAGAGCTAGCCTTCTTTTTCCTGAAGAGAAGCAAATGTATATTTACACGTAAACATATGCACACCCTCCCTTTAATTCCCCCTCTGAAATCTCATGGCCCCATGGAGACTCCCAAGGGGGGAAAGGAGGCCTGGCAGCCCTATGAGCCTTACTGCCTTTTTTGGGAGGAAAGAGGAGAAGGAGGAGGCCTTCTTTGCTTCCAGCCCCCAAGGTTAGCTCCCTAAAGAAGACCCTCCTGCCCCCCATCATTGACTCCAAAATGGGAGCTGTTCCCCCTCAGTCATCATTCTCACATAGGAACCAAATTTGGGGGTCCTCACCTTCCCTTTCCTGCCAAGAAAATCCAGAAGAAGCCCTTTTTCTTAACCAGCCAACAGTCAAACCCACCAGCCTTCTAGAACCCTATTCAAGCTCCAAGCCAACTGCCAGCCTTTCCCAGAATTCCACACTCTCCCTTCCTCCCAGCGGAGGAGACCGGGAGACAGAGCAATGGGTGCAAACTCCAGGAAAAGAGATCCCCCCTCAGCATTTTCCCCTTTTCCCTTCTTCCCATTTCGTGTCACTTTCAGGTCCCTTTGCTTCCACTTCCAGAGGGAGAGCTACATTCATTTAATTCTTTTTAATTCTGTTTTAATGTCTATTTTCATATTTTTAATTATATTTTTTAAATTTATAATCTGAGTTGTGTACCTTTATGGGGGGTTTAATGGGATAATAATAATAATAATAATAATAATAATAATAATAATAATAATAATAAATCTCTTGTCAACAAAACCACAGAGCCTTGTGAAAACAAAGACTAACAGAGATCCAAAACACACTGAATAAATACTCCAGTTTGGGACTGCTTTCACTGCTCTGGCTCAATGCTAGGGAATTCTGGGAACTGTAGTTTTGTGAGACATTTAGCCTTCTTTGTCAGAGAGCTCTGGTGCCACAGTAAACTACAATCCACAGGACTGTTTATTGCTGAACAAAGGCAGTTAAAGTGAACTCTAAGTGGATTATTTCTGCCATGTGATTTGGACCTCTATTAGTCTTTGAAGTTCCACAAGGCTTTTGGTTTTGAAGGGAAGAGTGTTATTATTATTATCATCATCATGACCATGATGATCATCTTCATCATCATTTCAGCACTGCGTTTTGCACCAGACGTCACTGGGATTCAACTTCAAGAAAATGGGGCCAGGATTGCAGTCCTAGGGTTGGTCCCAGCCTTCATCATTCCCAAAGAAGTCAATGGGAGAAGGGCTGGGTGGGACTCATGTCTCTCAATGATTTCAATGGGTCTACTTCTTTTCTTTTTTATTCTAATACTCTATCTAGAATCATATTGTACAGACAATCGCAGAGGAATAAGCACATTAAATCCAATAACAATAGTAAATGCAACATAGAAATGCCTATAGATCTATATTCTTGCATTTCCTCCTGGTTTGTTGTTAACTTTCTAAAAACTTAATTTTTAAAAATTTCTTCAAATATCCTTTATTTATGAGAAATTACAATCATTGATATCTACAGATCCTTTTCAAAAACAGATAATAAAACATACCCATCCTAAATTACTTCTGATATATACATTATGTACATCTTTGAATACTACTATATTATCTAATTCTACCTATCTCTTCCTAAGGCTAATTACCATTATCCTCCATTACCTCCTAAACTACATCCACTAGCTCCTATCTTTTTTCTTTTGTAACTTTCCATAGAATCCTTTTCCTATTAATATGGAATCCTAAACTTCCTTTAATTACCCCTTTAGAGTATTGCCCCCCAGAACTAATTTCTCCTTCATATACAGTTCGCTTATACTTCAAGCCCCGTCTGTATTGTAACCGCTTTTTTCTCTCTGTAAGTATTCCTTCCAAGGTTTCCATACTTTGTAAAATTGATTCAAGGTGCCTTTCCTGAGTAGTGTAGTCAGTTTGTCCATCTCTAAATAATCCATGACTTTCAGTCTCCATTCATCTATCGTCGGACTTTCCTCCACTTTCCAATATTTGGCGAATGATACTCTTGCCGCCACGATCAGAAAGAAAAGCAATTTTTCGTTTTCTTTATCCAAATCTAAAGTGTCTGTCAAGTTTAAGAGATACAGCTTAGGTCTGGCTTTTTCTCTAATCTTAATTATTTTCCCAATCTCTTTATGTATCTCCCTCCAATATTTTTCTGAATGACTACAGCCCCACCAACAGTGTAAGTATGTTCCTACTTTTGTTTTGCATTTCCAACACATTTTAGATATTTTATATGGTGTTAAATACCACCTTTACATTGTTTTGTATACATTTTCTTTTAACATTACACTTTGTGTATATTTAATTTTTGTCTGCCACAAATTTTCCCCATGTTCCAATTGAATCTGTTCCTTCAAATCTTGTGCCCACTTCATCATAAATTCCTTGATTGTTTCTTGTTCTAATTCATACTTTCTAATTAAAGTGTATAATTTGGAAATTTGTTTTGTGGGGTCTTCTATTATTTTTTCTGATTCTCTCTCGACCAAACCAATTCCACCTTAATATCCATTAGAAATCTCTCCCTCAACTGTCTGTAGGTGAACCAGTTGCATGAGAGAGAAGCCTTCTTCAATCAACTCTTCCTGAGTTTTCATAACTCTCTCCCATTCTTGAAGTTTAGAGATATCCTTATATGTCACCCAGGGATTTCTTTCCAATTCCTTTCTCTTAAATAGTGCCTCATTAGACGAGGTCCAAAGTGGTAATTGGGGACACCATCTATTCCTGTATTTATTCCAAATTCTTAAAAGGATTCTCCTGATTATGTGATTATTAAAATTTGCGTCTATCTTAATTTTCTTGTAGAATAAGTATCCGTGAATCCCAAATTTTAAATCCATTTTTTCCAAATGTATTATTCTTTTATTTTGAAGTTTAACCCAGTCCAATACCCAATCCAACACACAGGCATGGTAATACCATTTTAAATTCGGGAGGGCAAGACCCCCTCGAACCACTGAGTCTTGTAGTACTTTTGTTTTTATTCTTGCTTTTTTCCTATCCCAAATAAATTTAGAAATTTCTTTTTCCCATTTCTTGAAAGTCAAGTCATTGCCAATTATTGGGAGAGTTTGAAATAAAAATAAACATTTGGGAAGCACCGCCATCTTAATTATTGCTATCTTACCCATCCACGAAATATGTAATTTAGACCATTTTTCCAAATCTAATTTGATTCCTTTCCACATCGTTTCATAGTTGTTCCTAAATAATTCTATATTTTTGATATTAATATTACCCCTAAATTTTTTACTGATTTAACTATATTGAAACCTGATTTTTCTTGTAGGGACTTCCTTTCTTCTTTATTCAGATTCATCGTCAAAATGCTTGTTTTTTCTATATTTACATGATAACTCACTACTTTTCCAAATTTCTTTAATATGTTTAAAATATGTTCAATGCTCTCTTCTGAATTTGAAACAGTCAGGACCAAATCGTCTGCATACGCACCTAATTTATACTCTTCCCCCTTCAGTTTAAATCCTTCAATTGATTAATCTTCTCTCATTTTGTTTAACAGTACCTCCAGGAAAATTATAAATAGCAGTGGAAAGCTTAATAAATTGTTATTATTACATTTTTGAGACTCCATTATAAACATTTTCCCCGATTTGACTTCTATCCAGTCAGTTCCACCTGTTATGGTTGAATCTCATTTCATCTAGAAATAGTATAATGTGTAATATCTTCCCTATGCACAA
>JACSCI010000519.1:0-31901 GCA_016801065.1 Sceloporus tristichus | reverse complement strand
CACACACACACACACACACACACACACACACACACACACACACACACCATATTTTCCGGCGTATAAGAAGACTGGGTGTATAAGACGACCCCCAACTTTTCCAGTTAAAATATAGAGTTTGGGATATACTCACCGTATATCTTCTTCCAACACACACCAAATAAATTTTTTTAAAAACATCAGATTTGATTTCAATATGGTAATTTTAATTCAAATGACATGCAGGTACTTAGCAGGAAACCTTGTTGTATACAAAGCCTGCTTGGATTGGTCAGCTCTCCCTGCCTGCCCAGCCCTCCCTGTCTCCAAGACTATCAGAGCGGTAGCTGCTTTCATACGATCGTCGCATACAGTGGGGAAGCAGCCGCAGCCGTTTTTGAGCTCCCCCCACCATATGCGGCAACCGCAGATTCTCCAGTCCGGCTCAGAAGTTTTAGCACCTGCCCTATAAGATGACACCCGGCGTATAAGACAACCCCCGACTTTTGAGAAGATTTTCTTGGGTTAAAAAGTAGTCTTATAGGCCAGAAAATACAATGTGTGTGTGTGTGCGCACACACACACACACACACTATATATATATATATATATATATACACACACACACACACACACATATATATATATATTCCAAAAATCAAAACTTGATATTGCCATTTTATATAAGGGGCATCATTTTACTAAAGGTAAAGGCAGTCCCTTGACATGAATGTCTAATTGTAACTGACTATGGGGGTGGTACCCATCTCCGTTACTAAGCTGAAGAGCCAGCATTATCCGAGGACTGCTCTGGTGGTCATGTGGCCATTATGACTGTACCAAATGCTGTTACCTTCCCACTGAGAAGTGGTACCTATTTATCTACTTGCATTTGCATGCTTTCAAACTGTTAGGTTGGCAGAAGCTGGAACTAATGACAGGAGCTCACCCCATAATGAAACATTCAGGCCTTGAACTGCCAACCTTCAAATTGTATGATTGTCAGAATTGGCATCTTAACCGCTAAGCCACCACATCTCATCATTTTACTATGCCATTTTTTTAAATGGGATTTGAGCATCCATGGATTTTGGTATCCACGGGGTCATGAAAGCAAACCCAGAAGATACCAAGGGCCCACTGTACATTTCGTCACTATATGAGGCACTTGATGCAGTTGTATCTGGGTAGAATCAGGAGTTTCCTAATGTTGCTATTCTAGCTTGTTTAAGAAAGATAATAAAGCTCTTGTCTAGTTTGCTTACTAAGGTGTCCTCTGAGCTTTCCATTACACTTTCTATGTAATGCTTTTGTTGTAGACTACACTGCTTGCTACAGTTTTCAAAACTATGAAGGCTATTTTATGTAACATAGAAACTGACCTGAATCATTGTCAAGAATAGTATTTTCATGCTGGTCTCTTATGATTAGAAGAGGCATGTAATACGAAACTTTTATATGAGTAATATGAAACTTTTATATGAGCTTCTCTGGGTGTGAGCTATTGTTTTTGTTAAACACACAGGAAAAAATGCTCACCTGCTAATGCTTAAAACAGTGATTCTTTTATTTGTTGTTATCCACTGTATGAGAGTTTAGATAGGAGAGCAATGTTATTTTTAAATGGTAGTTCATATTGTAGTCTTATATATAATTCTTAAATTCTATACCTATTTATTCATTTACTTATTTCACTTTTGACCACTCACTATCCAAAGATTTCTGGGTGATGTAGAGTCTGCTAAAGATATAAAATATAGCAATAATAAGTACAGCAGAAAGAAGCAGAATATAAAATAAAGATTAAACAAACAACAGAAAATAGAACATTTGACCAAACTAAACAGGAAACTGGGTTCAAAGTTATGTGCAACTGGAGGTTTCCAAATCCTATCTGCGTTTGTACTGCACTATTAACCAACAAAGGCTGGTCTCTGCTCCCATGCAACCTATATTCTAAATTCAAGCAAGGGAAATAACAAGACAGAGAGGATGAATGAGAGAGATGAGTAGGGAATTACAAATATCTGAGAACTGCAGTTTACAGGTAAGATTTTGTTGAGGATTCAGAAGTTTAAGCCCAAGATGGTATATAAAGAAAAGAAAGATATAGAACAGAATCAGGGAACCTCAGACCAAAATGCAAGAACAGCTGATGTTTTTCCAGGCAATCAGTTTCAAAAGCATGTTCCACTGCATTTTAGCTTATTGCAGAAGAGTCCTGCCAATCTAGGATTTTGTTTGTCTTTTTCTGGAGGGACAAACATTTCCGTGCATTTAACCCAAAGTATGTATTCTCCCTCTCTCCAGCATTCTATCATAGACAAATGTAAGCTTGTCAGTGGAAGGAAGTATTTGGGCAAGTGGGAAAAGAAAAGATTAACATCTACACATACTTTACAGTAGGTAACCTGCACCGGAGTAGACAGTATTGTAAGCCTAGCTCAATATGTGTTCAGCTAAAAAAACAAACACCAAAAATCCCCTAAACAGTCTTTCTATAGCAAGAGACGATCTCTTACAATTCTGACTTGTTCCCCCCCCCCCACATATTATGTAAGCGTGTTTGAGTTTGCATCCTAAGTTAGGAATGTTCCACTGGTAAAATGCTGTCAAACATTAATCTGTTTGCTAACATATTCATTAGTACACCCCAAAGAATTTTCATAGCCTTTTGTGCCTCTTTGGTTACAATATGGAAACTTGTGCTTGATTAATAATGTCTCCATAAGGTTAGTTGGGGGCACCTACCATAACAGATGTGCCTCTGGAGGATATGGAAATAAGAAGCATTTGGCATTGCTTCTCATTTCTGAAGTCCTGACACTCACAAAGTCACCCTTGGGTCCAAGTTATGAGACCCATCTGTACATTTATCTTACATCAGAGGGGTGGAAAGAAGAGGAGGAAAGAAAGGAGTAGTGAGAAGAACGTGAAGATCTTGTAAATGAATATCTTGGTAGAAATTAGACCTTTTTGCTATTTTCATCATCATAAGAAGAATTATGCCATTATCAGACTCAATCTGCCTACATAGGTTGTGCTACTTTAGATTGCATGTGGGGATGAATATGACTGTGTTTCCCATAAATAAAAAATTCTCTGCATATAGAAAACTAAGGAGATTACTACACCTGGCTTTTAAACCATGACTAAAGCACTTTTGGCAATACTTACCGTACAACAACACTTCTGACCCATAGCTGCTGCATCCCCCAACCATGATTAGGCCATCCCTTTTCATTGATGGGGGAAACCTGTCAATGAGCTCTCAATAGTGCAAGTCCTGAGGTGCCTGGGGAAGTCATGTTATCAGCAGTCACGTGATGTCATTGCTCCCTCCTCTCTCCTGCTCCCTCGCTATTCCCAAGCAGCTTGATTTCCCCTTTTCCTTCTATTTCTTCTCTTTTTTAAAAAAGCTATGAATGTGCTTTGACTTAAAACAACAATATTATCAGTATGTAAAATTCAGTAATTATTTCTCATGTGCTTTGTGAATTCATGTGCACGCAGATTGTATACATGGACAGAAATGAATTTATTTTTGTTTTGTTGTGAACATGCATTGCTTCTGGCATGGGAGTCATACAGTATCTGGTGCATGAAAGCATTAAATAAGTGAGGGCTTAGTTTGAAAATGGCTTGCAATAACTAAAAATTTCCCTTCTTATTAACTAATTGTAGGCATCGGAGTTAAGCCCTGAAACACATTTCTGGGTCCCCCTGTGCCTTGTTTCCAAGATAGTAGCACCTGGAAAAACATACGGCAAGATTTTTTATAAAAACAGATACGAGTTCAGATATAAGGAAATAACTGCATTATATTACATCCCTTTAAAGTTGTGGCAATATAAATGGAACATTCTTGTTCGTTCTTGAACAAAGGAATAACAGTATAACAATCAAGAATTCGAAAGGTATGCCACCACAGATAACCATTTGCTGTAATAACAAACTTTTAAAAGTCATGGTAGGTGGACTGTGAGACTGATCTCCTTAAAAATGGCATTTCATGTCATTAATTTACAGATTTATTATTTAGAATTTGTTTGTATATTGTGGATCTTAGTTGTCTACCTAACCTTTCTTTTAAAAAGGCAGACAGATGAAAATGCCAAGTGAGAATGAGCTATTTGGGGAGTTTGTTGCTATTGCTCTAGAAAACAATCTCTGGAACAAGGGTTTCTTTCTTTTAAAAAAATATTTCTAAAACATAGCTCTGGAGTTTTCTTTACATGTGATGGACTAGGACTCTGGGAGACCACGGTTCCAATCCTGATTCAGCCATGGAAACCATTGGGTGGCCTTGGGCAAGTCACACTCTCTATGACTGTTGCCACACTGCAGAAATAAAGCACTTTGACATCATTTTAACTGTTAAAGTTGTGTCAAAGTGCTCTATTTCTGCAGTGTGGATATACTCCAAGCCTCAGAAGAAGGCAAATGGCAAACCTCCTCTGAACAAATCTTGCCATGGAAACTCCACGATAGATTCACCCTAGGGTCACTATAACTTAGAAATGACTAAAAGGCGCACAACACCTTGAATTAACCCTTTTTTAAAAAGAAGAAGAAGAAGAATGTCATTCATTTTAAATGTATGCGTAGAAGTTAATTTTAATTCCCTCCCCCCTCATCCTCAGTTCTGATTTAATCTGTTTCTTCAACTGTGATGTACATTGTTATTATTATGCTTTCTGGATTTGGGGATTGGGGGTGGCCAAATCTTTGGTTAAACAATAAAGCCTTGATTTTATTCATTTTGGATTGTTTGCTATAGTACAAATGATAACAATCATCCATGACCCTGGTCTTTCCCCTTGTTCTAAGTTTACAACAAAACATAGAAAGTGTGAAACATGAGAAGTTAATTCTTAAATCATTTAATGCTGGAAAAGTTTTTTCCAATTTGACTTGCAGTTTCCCCACAGGATCTTGATACTATTTATTTAAGACAGAGACATTTAGCCTCACAGTCAAGCTAGATTTGAGGAAAATATCCTCCATATGCCCTATCATTAGATTTTTTAAAAAAATGAAGTTGTCCCATGTCTGTTTATCAGCATAAATAGGCTGAACTTGTGAAGAGGGCAATACTTTTTTTCCCCATTTATTTTTCTTAGAACCATGCCACAAATCTGAGTGAACAAGTGCAAATTCCCAACAGTGTGTAATGTAGTGGATGCCGTATGGTTTCTTTTTATCCTAAAGAGTATGCAGCAAATGCTGCCTGCCTTTGATTTCTCAATGGACCACTTGAGTCATCATCATATTCTGCCAAGAAATGGCAGTTTAGGTAATTATTTTCTTGTGGAGAACAACATGGTTTTGGAAATGCAGATGAACTATCTTTATAGACTAACCTGCTGTTGTTAATCTTGCACATGATTTGGCCCAAATTCTGGAGTGGGATGCCTGGTTTGGTCTATTCCAGAATGGCTTCAGTCTAGATTGTGTTGAGTCAAAGGGTTCTGAAGCAGGTTATGTCACTCTTGAAAGCTCTGGCACTTTCCAAACATTCTGGAATAATGGAAGCTTCAGCACAGGAGAGGAAAAAGCTTACAGATGTTTCAACATACCGTGTTTCCTCCAAAATAAGACACTGTCTTATATTTATTTTTCCTGAAGAAGATACACTATGGCTTATTTTCAGGGGATGTCCCCCCTTGCCTTCCCTGGAAGAGGAGGATGGGCTGTGTGCCCAATCTTCCTCTTCCCTGTTTGCCTATGTCTTATTTTCTGGATTTGCCTATGTCTTATTTTCGGGGTATGGCTTATATTGCACAAATGCTTAGAAATCCTGCTATGGCTTATTTTATGGGTATGTCTTATATTCGGGGAAACAGGGTAGGAGGAAGGAAGCCTGCAGGAGCCCTCCAGTAGGGCTATTACAGTACATGGTGGTGGTATGATGGGCAGGAGTTGGAGTGACAACTCTAGCTTCCACTTCATGGCAAGAATTAAATGTGAAAATTCAATTTGCAGGAGAGTTTGTGTGTACAGTGGACCCTTGTTATATGCTGGGGTTTGGTTCCAAGATCCCCCGTGGATAACAAAATCTGTGGATGCTCAAGTCCCATTAAATATAATGGCAGAACAAAATTGTGTCCTTTTTAAAAAATGGAAAATCAAGGTTTGATATTTGAAATTTATATATATTTTTTAACATTGTCAAACCGTGGATGCTTGAATCAGTGTATAAAAAATCCATGTAAAAGAAAGGCTGACTGTACATAATGTTATAAATGATGCACATCCCTGGTTTCCTGATTCTTTGTGTTTATGGCAACTCAATGAATTTTATTGGGTTTTCTTAGGCAAGGAATACTCAGAGGTAGTTTTTGCTAGTTCCTTCCTTTGAAATACTGCCTACAGCGGTGGTGGAAAACCTATGGCACGCATGCCGTCTCTGGTACACAGTGTTCTTTCTGCCAGCATGCACCCCGGCTCCTCCTCTTCCGCTGCACTCCCATCCCTTCAACTGTCTCTAGGGAGGCAGTTAAAGGGAAGGGAGAACAGGGAAAGGGGAAGAGCTGGGTGTGACTGTTCCTCTTCTTCCTCCACTCTCCCTTCCCAATGCCAGTTAAAGGCAGGGGAGGGCACACCTGTTCCTTTCCTCCCTCCCCATGCCTTTAAATGGCATTGGTATACTGTTAGTCCTCAGGTGCAGCACGTTATTCCAGTGGTAGTTCTGTGATTGGGCAGTTACATGATGTCTGTGCTCTCTTCTCTCCCCACTCCCTTTTGCTTTTCCTGAACAGCTGTTTTTTATTGTTATACATTATTTTCCTTTTTTTTTTGTCATTATTAAACTGCATTAGCACAACACAATAGTGTTTAAAAAACCACATGTACTCATATGAAAGGCACACTAGGTGGAAGAGAGCACATAGGCAGGGTGATCAGATGTTTTCCTGTTCTGGGACATGTCCTACGTTTCAAAAATTTGTCTGGGAGGAATTGTCCTCCATTTTGAGCATGTCTGACATGGAGTACAGATCATTTTTAACACCTCCCACCACTCCATTTCCCAACAAAAGGGACTGCTTGTCTCTTTGCGGTGCCTCAGGCATATCTCCTGGCAGGAAAACCTGTCCTTGTGTCATCTGGTGCCTCAGCAGGCAAGCAAAAGGTAGCTCAACAGATTTATTATTGCCACCACAGCTGCTGTAAAAGACTTGTTTTGGCCAAACCCCAAGTCAAGGTTTATTATAGGCTGTAAATAGATAGTCCCAATCAGGGAGACCACAGGGCTGAGCCTACAGGACATGAGCAGACAGGTAGAGGATCGTGGGGGTTTGGAGATGTCTCATTCACAGGGTCATCATGAGTCGAGATTCACTCAAAGTCAGTTAACAACAACAATAACAATGACACAGGAGCCTCATTTTTTTTAAAAAACAACAACACCAAATACATGTGGGAAGCTCTAGGAAGAAGTGGCTTGAGCTGAGAACAGGTTTGCTGGGTGACAGGAGGACAGTGTCAGTGGAGATTATCAAAGGACAGTGTCAGTGGAGATTATCACATGGGGGACAGGACATGATTGTCCCATTCCTATCCCATCCTTCCCATGTGATTGTGGGAAGGACTTTCAGATGATGTCACACTTATCTGGACACTACACTGTCTGGAAAGCGCGAGTGACAGCGATCGCGTGAAAGCCTTTCAAATGATGTCGCACTAATCCTGTCATTGTCCTGTCACTGAAGTGGCAATTGCCTGGCATTTTGTATTAATGGGAGTTTGCATTAATGCAATGCTGCTTCAGTGGCAGGTCAATGACAAGATTAGTGCGACATCATTTGAAAGGCTTTCACACGATCGCTGTCATGGACAGGATAAGGATAGAGGAGCGATCCCATCCCTATCCTGCCAGTGTATGATAATCTCCATTATGGGAGGCAGCCTGGGATGCAGTTTCCCCTGTTTCAGGAGCTCAAGTGAAGAGGAGGAAGAGGAGAAGAGGCAGAAGGACCTGGGAAATCTGGTAGGTGCAGAAGGAGTGAAAACCAGGGGCAGGAAGGGGCAATTTCAATATTCATCAGAAAAAATAAAGCTGAGTACATAATAAAATACAGTATATTTAATGTAGCTGTACATAAACCATATGAAACAAATTTATATTTATATTAGTATTTTTAGCTTTTTTTTGTAATGTCCTACGTTTTTCTTGATTGTCCTATATTTTGTGGTTCCTTGTCCTCCTTTGAACAACCTGGTCATGCTAGTGAAGGGAAGGGCAGTAAGGAGTACTCCCAAAATGGTGTGCATGCACTGCCTTTCATTAATTCCATTGCAGTTAGAATGGGAGTTGTGTGATAAAATACTCAGTCACTCCTCCTGCTTCCCATACAGTGAAACCCCCTTTCTCAGAAGAAAACTACCTTTCTCATCACCTTTCCCCTCCTTCCCTAACCTACAAATACAACATTGGATTTGACTAGTTGGATTGCTGGTAGAATGAAGAGCAATAGCAATAGCAAGTACATTTCTATACCGCTTATCACTGAACTCAGCACTCCCTAAGCGGTTTACAATGTGTACGCCAATTGCTCCCAACAAGCTGGGTATTCATTCTACCGAGTTACAAAAGAATGGAAAGCTGAGTGGACCTCTTCTAGGATTGAACTCACAATGTTGTGGCTGCAGTTGAACGAACAGCAACCAATATCCTCTCCTCATCAGAGAGTCTTCTGCCGCCCATCTGCTGACCAGAAACCAAACTGCTGCCCTTGCTGTTTTGATGCTGCTCTTCCCATGTGAAGACTTTGGAGCTTTGGGAAGATACCACAATAAAGATCAAATTTGCATCCAGAGTCAAGAGTTTTCTGTTTTTCAAAACAACAGAACTTGAAAGGTTAAAAAAAATGAAAACGTAAAACTGCTTAACAAGACAGCCCCTAAAATTACCTTTCAGCAATTTGGCAGAGTCAGTGTCTACTTTAGAGTCTCCCGTTCCTCCAAGTTTAATCCAGATGTGTAAAGAAATAGAAAACTTATAGCTGTTTAGATTTCCCAATAGAAATGATCCAGATTCCTGACTTGCACTTTGGATTCTAGATCAGGTTAGATTCAGGCCATTCAAGAGAAGGTTGTGGGGTGGGGGCTCAGACTTAACATGAAGGTATTCATGTGTTATGTCTTCTTGTGCTGTGTGTACTCAGGACTTCTAATATTTTACTGATTTCTTTTATGGATATGCATTCACTTCAAAGAAATAATTCCTCAGCTCTCTTTCAAATCAACTTCTCAGTGCTTGCTTTTATAAATGCTCCACATTTTTGTATGTATTTTAATCTCATATCTAGTTTTGCATTTGTAAATATTTACCAACTTGTTTTGGTAAAGGATTCTTCATCTGTGAAAAACTTTTTTTAGGGTTTAAAAACCTTTTTAAAAAGTCTTGAATGAAAAAAAAATTAAATGAAGGACTTATATATACAACACAGAACTATAGAAAGATGTAAAGTAATTCAAGATATTTAATAAATTGTCCATATAATTGTATCCAAGATTTAGACCATCCTTTCCCATCCTTCCCCAACCTGGGGTCTTCTAGAAATCTTGTCTTACAATGCCTATAATACACAGCCAGCATAGCAGATCTTATGTAAAGTGTAATTTTGCTTGCTTTTATAAATGGTCTATATTTTTGTATGCATTTGTTTCTCATATCTAGTTTTGCATTTGTAATTGTTTACCAACTGATTTTGGTGAAAAATTCTTCACCTGTTTTTTTAGGGTTTAAATGTTTTTATAAAAATCTTGAATAAAAAAACAAATAAATTAACTGATATATACAACACAGAACTATAGAAAGATGTAAAGTAAGTAAAGATATCTAATAAATAACAATTGTTGTTGTTGTAACTGATGTTAACTGCCCTTGAGTCGATCTCGACTCATGGAAGATTATCACACTAGGGTTTACTGGCTCTCAGTTGTCCCTGGATCATTGAGGAAGTGTGCATGTAAGAAAGGCTGGCATGCTCCCTCATCATCATGGAATCACCAGCTCTCTCTAGCGTCACTGAATTGTTCAGGGAGAGTGAATTTCCTCTTAAAGCAAAGTTTCCATTAAGAGGTAATTCACTCTTCCTGAACGATTCAGTGATGCTAGAGGGACACTAGAGGGAGCCGACGATTCCATGACACTGCGGAAGTTTGCCAGCCTTTCATACATGCACGCTTCCTCAACGATCCAGGGACAAATGAGAGACGGTAAGCCCTAGTGTGATAATCTTAACATTCACCCCATGGATGAGACATCTCCAAGCCCCCTATTCGCCACTGCTCTGCTCAGGTCCTGCAGTCTGGAGCATGTGGCCTCCCTCATTGAGTCCAACCATCTGGTATGTGGCCTCCCTCTCTTTCGGGTTTCCTCTGCCTTTCCTAGCATTGTTGTATTTTCTAATGATTCATGTCTTCTCATGATGTGGCCAAAATATGACAGCCTCAATTTAGTCATACTGGTTTCCAGGAAGAATTAGGGGTTTGTCTGTTCTAGACTCCATTTCCTTGTTTGTCTTATTATCCATCTACAATATTCTCAGCACTTTGGAGTTTATCACATGAGACGGATTCCGTGCAGAAACTGGATTTAAACTGAAACCCCACAAAAGGGGGTAGTTTTTCAGATGATGATAGTGTTAATGAGAATTAATGTAACATTAACCCGAATGGAACCTAGACAATACCCGCTCCTTTTTACTTTCAGAAAATCCTAAAAGTAAGAAGGGGTGAGTTTTTCTACTTTCTGTTTGGGTTAATGTCACATTAATTCTGTTGTGTGTGAAAAACTACCTGCTTTTGTGGGTTTTTCTCTGGTTTTTAAATCCTGGTTCTGCATGGGAGTTTTGCAGTTTGCCCCCCTGAGTTAAACTCCTTTGTCCATTACCACATCTGAAATGAGTATTTGTTTTCTTGTTGGCTTTCTTCATTGTACAGGTCTTGCATCAACATATGGTGATGGGGAATATGATGGCTTAGACAATCCTCACTTTTGTCTTCAGGGTTATATCTTTACACTTTAGGATCTTGTCCAGTTCTTTCATAGCTGCTCTTCCCAATCCTAGCCTTCTTTTAATTTCTTGACTGCAGTTCTTATTAACGTTTGATCCAATGTATGGGAACTCTGACTATTTCTCTTTATCTAGGATGAATTCTTGTAGATCTTTTGTGGTTACTATTTTTGTTTTCCTAATGGCCTACCTTGGCACTTTCCTCCTTGACCTTTTCCAGTAATTGTTCCAGTTACTGTTCCATAACTACCTAATCTATACTACAAATATACAGTGTTTTTCTATTAAGGTATACAAATCCATACACATGATCACAGAGTCACCAAACGTTGTATGTTACTCAACAGGATCAAAATAATGACTATAGTAAACTTATGAGTCCACTCTATCAACCACTTAATAAAAACTGTATAAAAAGTGTAGGTTTTTGAAGTTTTGCTACACCATGCTGGCTC
This sequence comes from Sceloporus tristichus, assembly GCA_016801065.1. Taxonomy (NCBI): domain Eukaryota; kingdom Metazoa; phylum Chordata; class Lepidosauria; order Squamata; family Phrynosomatidae; genus Sceloporus; species Sceloporus tristichus. Next base: position 20,443 of record JACSCI010000519.1, on the reverse strand, counting down.
TGTGAATGCACATTATATGAACTTATTTTATCCATACTTTGTTATTACACTGAGACTGAAATTTTGAACATTTTCATGCAAATTTGGGACCAATCGACAAACTTTGGCTTTTCATGGAAAATTGTGCATTTTGCAGGAAACTTGTCATTAAAGAAATTTTAAAGATTGTGAGTGCTACCAGGCACAACGTTGTTTCATTCAAATCATAAGTGAAATCAAACCAGTTTATAGGTAAATTTCCAAACAATACTGGGTAAATTTCCTAGCACAAGCTGGACATAATCTTAACCACCAAAAATAAATATAATAATAAATCATCTGCATATTAATAATGTGGAAACAACAATAACAAATCTATGTGAAGCTTGTTGAGTTGCCACTGCTTGAAATGTATGTCTTTAAGGGAAATGTATGTCTTCAAAGGAAACTACTTATTGTTACTCTTTCCTTGCTTAGTGTGACTATAGGATATTAGCTAAGGTCTTCAACTACAGGAATTAATATACAGTAAAAGCATGATAAACAGCTACAGAAATTGCAATTGTTACTGAACTGGTCACTTTAAGCTGGGAGAGGGAGGCCTGTTTGGTGCCCCCAAAAAGATTTGGCAGGGGAAATAGCTTTAAAATTTTATCACCTGGAGGCTTCTTTGAGGGTGATTGTTGTTGTGTATGTTTTTTTCAGGATGGAGGCTCAGGGACACCCAAGGGTACCTGAGGGGCTGAACTGGGGTCTTTGGTGGATTCCATGTGACTTGTGGACTTTGCATTTTCCAAAGCTACCCTAGCATTACCAATCCAAATACATCTTTTCCTCCTTAAGACATTATTTTTTCCTTGGTAAGAAAAAAGATGGATGAAGTGGTAGGAAAACATGAGAAGACTGCAGAGTGATGATAACAGCATCCAGGTAAAATTCTGTGAATGATGCAGGCCAGTTACATGATAAAAGCCTCATCTGGAAGCATCTTGTGAGTCTGGTTGTGTGCTACATGTAGACTTTTTAAAAAGCAGGGGACTTCCCTAATGGAAAATTGGCAAGATGGAAAAGTTTTAAGCACCCCTTCCCACCCAATAATTTCCCTGTACCATTTTCTTACAAAAGAATCAAATCTCACGCTCGCCATTTTCCCCTTATAAGGTTAGTCCCACCCTAAGACGCTGAGGGTTAACAAAAATCTTATGCCAGAGAATGACTCGCAGAATGGAGGGAAGGAGAGGAAGATATATGAATGATTAAAATATCAAAAATGAAAATCAGTGTTTTTGAAACCTCCAGAGCTGGAAACAATTAGAAGCTGGCTGGTAACTGTCAAGAATCAATAAATGAAGGATGCAATTTCTAATAACTCAAACATAAAATATGCTGATAAGTTAAGAAGGAGCCATAAGGGGAAAGAAAGAGGAGAACAAGGAACTGAAATCTGTTAGCAATTATTGCTAGTGCCAGTGCAGTTCTAAAGGAGTCACGTTTAGCCTCCTCCACTAGTCCACCAGTTCTAAGGATATGCCTTCAGTTAGCGCAGGAGACAGCAGTACCCACCCGTCCAATGCATAATCAGGTTTTCTTGGCATGCATTCACAGCTCAGGAGTTATAAATCACAAATAGCTAGAATGAGGTTTACAACTTCTAATTTCCCAAAGCTTGCCAATTTTTGGAAATCAGTCTTATGGCAGGTTGTGTAAGCTCCCTTTATCTGAATGGTGGTGGAAGTCTCACCTGAATGATGGAGTGACAGTCCACTCCACCCCACCCCAGGCCAGAAGTTGCCAGTGTTATGTTCAAACTAGGAAAAAAATGGTAGTTGACCCTGTAGGGATGTAGCTACTTGGGAAGAGGGAATGGGAGCATTTCCCCCAAACAGGCATTCTCCCTCTCAAAATGAAATTTTCTTTCAGCCCTGAAATTTCAAGCATCACAAAGAGTGAGACACTGAAAACTGTTCACAGTTATGACTATTATCTTCGTAATGCTCACATTCCCTTGCTGTGAGATTGTGGCTTGCCCAATGGTCACCCAGTGGGTTTCTGTGGTTGGATAGTGATTCAGACTCTGGTCTTCTGGAGTCCTAGTCCAAGCGTCAAACCACTAAGCCACACTAGTTCATAATAATTCCTTTGAATGCTTTTAAAAATCAAACTAAAATAAACATGGACCTTACCAGCTACTTTTCTTATGATGCTTAAACTCTACTTCTAAATGCTTACTTGACATTTTCAGAAATTTGAAGAGGGAAGGAAAATTTCATGGGGGAGGTAGAATTCTTGCTTCGGAAGGGCAATGACCTTATTTTGCCCGACCCTTTGTAATGACACTAATCTCTGACTAGTGAAACATCTCTTGTTTCTCTGGTTTCACTTAAAACAGAGGTCAGAATCCTGCTGTTGCATTACAATGGCATAACTATGGTGCAGTACAGACCGGCAGTTTATGCCAGCATGACTGCGTACCCCAGCCATAGTTCCACCGTCCCACCACCATCATGGTGCATGCCCATCCACACGGCACACGCCATGATGATGCACATCAGGCACAGTGCCCAAATGGCACTGACCAGAAGAGGCATCATCATGGCACGCGAGCAGGCCTGTGACATCCCTTCCAGGAAGCTTCCCAGAGCAACCTCTTTTGGGTTGCTGATCAGTGCTGCAATGTGGGGCTGCTGCGGCACTGATCTGGGGCAGGAAGGGGTGACTTCCAGCCGCCTGCCCCTTTGGTGGCTGAAGGAGCAAAAGGGTTCAGGGACAGTGGCCATCAGGGAAATAAGGCATTGGGGAAATAAGCTGTTGGAATTGGTAGATTCTGCCTACCTATCTTACTGCTGTGTGACTGAAATGGTGGAGCTACTAGTGCACAAACAAGATTGTAGTCAAAAATATTTTCTCTCAGAAAGTAAGAACTGTTTATTAAAGTAGGAAGAATGGTGTAGGCTAAAGCCTGTAACTACAGCCAGCATCTTAAATAGGCACAATGTCCTATGCTGTGGGAGTTTATTGCATGAGATAAGTAAAGCAGAATTGCATTTGTATAAAAGTGTCCTCTGTCTAGCCTTACCACATATCGTTGCTGTTCTGTTGTGTGGGAGGCCATTTTGAAAGTAATAATTTTCATTATGAATATATACATATAGATACACACACGCTCGCGCGCACACCCACACATTATAGACATCCTTTCCTGGTGACCAGGAAAAATGGTGGAATGAGGTGCATACTTTAAAGAAGCTACCCAAAGTATTGAAACATGCGATAACGTCCTGATTTTATAGAGATAGGTTTCATTAACTTGGATAATTTTTTGGACATTGATTTCAAAATTTAAAGCTAGTCTTTTGATTGGAATTGTTCTGCCTTATGAGAACTGTGTTCTCCCCCAACCTTTGATGAGCACATGTGCTGTCAGGAGAGAAGCTGGGAGGGAGGGAAAAACTGCCCTCCACTCCTGTGCAGTTGACCACTTCTACCCTGTGGGGAGAGGCTTTACATAGTTGCTGGCTTGACAATTGGTTACATATCTATCATATACCAAGCTGTAATATATAAATTGACAAAAAACACTGTTTGCATTTTCTGTATTGAGGCCAGACTGTAGGCAGTAGCCCAGTGATAGAGTTCATCCCCTCCATGGTGAAGATCCCAAGTTCAATTCATAGCATCTCCAGTTGAAAGGCTTTTGTGTCACAGGACTGAGCCCCACCTGAGACCCTAGAGAACTGCTGCCAGTTAGAGTTAACTGCATTGAATTAGATGGACCAAATGGCTGATTATACAAGGTGGCTCAGAGGTTCACTCATTTTGCTTTCTCATCCATCCTGAGCTAGTGGCCAGGCTGGAAATTTAAAAGCCTGAAGCTTATATATTGCAATAGGTCTTCTTTAGTTCATCATTGCACCATTTTTACATGTGACAAATTCCTTGATAGCTGCAACTAGGCGATAATCTACCAGATCATATGATCAATTACATTTATTTTTTTGCCTCCTGACCTCCACTCTTGTAACTCTGCCCCAATTCCACTGAGACCATTTCTAACATTCCAAACTGCTGAGCAGCCTTCAAGCAGTCATCATTTAAAAACAACCGGCCACAAATTGTTTCCTCATTTCCCTGGATGTGTTGAATTCTTACTGTTCCACTGCCACCACCACCTCCACCTCCCAAGTTACACTAACTTGGGAATCAATGAATAAAATTCTCAGCAGTGACCAAGTTTAAAATTTAGTATTTGGAGGTTTTACTAAGGTGATAAGGAACTCCTATTGCCCAAAGAAACTGAAGGATATGCAAACCATCTGCATTGTCTACTCATCTGACATTGTTATAATAGCTCCACAACACCATCATGTTAATCCAGGCACAGCAGATTATACTGCAAGATGCAAATTTCTTAAACCCAAAGCAAGCAAAACTGTATGCTTGTGCTAAATACATTTTTGTTATTAATGGAGCTAGAGTAGCTGAGAGGTTTCAATCTACGTAGGATGGGGATTGGGAAAGACTCCTGCCAGAAACCCTACCCTGCCATTTGGAAGTATGTGCCGACAATGGTAAGTATCCTTTCCCCCCCAAATAAGATCCATGTTCCCTCAAGCTGCATTCATACAGCAGAAATAACACAGGTTGACATTACTTTAACTGCCATAGCTTAATACTATGGAATTCTGGAAACTGTAGTTTTGTGAGACATTTAGCTTTCTCTCTCAGAGAGCTCTGGTGCTACAATAAACTACAATTCTCAGAATTCCATAGCACTGAGCCATGGCAGTTAACCTGGATTATTTCTGCACTGCAGATGCAGCTTTGGAGGTAATATGTTTGTTGACACAAGTTCATATGGGCTGGATAAATGTATGTTGAGGACACACAACAAAGCTAACATTTCTAAATCTATCAAATGATTGCATCTTAGAACAGCTGGTCTTCGAACCAACAAAAGTGAATCTAAACTTTATACCAAGGTGTCTAGCCTGTGGAGTAAGACTGAGTGTTGTTGTTGAACTGATCCAAAACAGTAACTACCATGCTTCTCAATCCCATTTGTATCTAAAGACTTTGCTGCATAAGGGAAAAAAAGGTGAAACTGGTCATGATCATAGCAGCTTTCTCTGTGTCAGTCCGCATGATGTTGTAGCATCTCTGTTTTATTTCCAAGGGTAGTCAAAGAGTGAGACAGTCATCAAAATGTGCCTTTGCAGAATGGAAAAAAAAATCTGAACAGCAAAAGGCATGCTTTGACAAATGTCTCCCCTTGGGAAGAGGATGAAAGTGCTACAAGGGCTTGTAGAGTGGCACAGAGAAAGCCACCGTGCTCCCAATCAGTTTCACTTTCTTTTTTTGTGAGATAAAAAGATGGAAATTGCCAAAGAGATTAAGGCCAACATTGCTGGGGAAGAAGGAGCAGCATCAGCATGTATAAATAAATAAATAAATAAATCGTGAGAGGACTGGCTACAAGTCCTGAAAGATAGCAAGATAAAGAGCTTTATCGCATGGTGGTTAAACTGCTCCCCAGCGTGTTCTAACGGGGGCGAGCAGGGGCGCGCACGGAACGCGATGGGCACCAGATGGGGCCCAAAACGCGACTTTATCGCACAGGGGGCCGCCGCCGCCGCGCGTTCCCATCGCGTCCCAATTCGGTTCCAGAGGCCGCCATTTCTGGGGACGCTTTGAAACAGTTCCCAGAAATGGTGCCCTCTGGAACCGAATTGGGACGTGATGGGAACGCGCGGCGTCGGCGTCCCCCCGTGCGATAAAGTTGCATTTTGGGCCCCATCCGGTGTCCATCACGTTCCGTGCGCGCCCCCGCTCGCCCCCGTTAGAGCGCGCTGGGGAGCGGTTTAACCCCCATGCGATAAAGCTCAAAGACTCAACAGATGCAAATGAGAAATCTCCCAGGATCAGGAGTTTCCCAGCAGACAATGAGCACTAATCAAGCAGACACTAATCCTCCTTTGCAGAGCCTCCCACCCTGAGGCCTGCCATTAGCAACAGAACAATCCACATGCAAATCACTCCTGCCTTTCCAGGTCACACAGTATACACACACACACACACACACACACACACACACACCTTTCCAGGCAAGCATTCTCTGAAGATGCCAGTCACAGATGCTGGTGAAACGCCAGAAGAAACTCTTCTAGAACATGGCGACATAGTCCGAAAAAACCCACAAAAACCTATGGATGCCAGCCATGAAAGCCTTCAACTTCACAGACTAGCATTTTCTTTTTTAAAAAGGAACAGGCTGAGTAGGGCTGTTATTAACAGGACCACTTGGAAGTCTCTCATTCATAGGGTCCCCAAAGGTCAAAGCCAACTTGATGGCACATAACAAGATAATTAAAAATAAAGACATTCACTTTCAAGAAATATAGTGGTGGCCAGAGACGACTTTAAAAGGGATTAGACAAAGTCATTAAGGATAAGACTGTCAGAGGCTACCAGTCATGATGACAATCTATATTTCCTCCATTGTAAGAGGTTGTCTGCCTCTGACTACCAATTGTTGGTAAACAGCATCAGGAGAAGGCTATGGTCCTTGCATGCTTTCCATGTGCATCTAGTTGGTCATTGTGGGAAAGGGATGGTGTATTAGAAAGGCTATTTTTTCTAATCCAACATATCTATTCTTATGTTTAAGTGTCTATCCAGACAATTCCTCTTTTTCAGTCTGTATCTAACTATATCATCAAATATTTTGCTTAAATGTTTTAATTTTGCTGAGTTTATTGTGCTTTTCTGCTTTTTTGTGCATTGTGCTTTTAATTTTAGGAGCTTATCACTTGGCATTTTAAATCAGCTCCAGCTTTCTGAGCTGCAACCGGGATGCAGGATGGAGGCAGGGACTATCACACACTAAATCAGTGTTGAATCACCAACCACCATCAGCCCGGGTTCAAGCTGGGTCCTATGTTCATCACAATTCCTCTTTACATTAGCATCAAACTCTCTCTAGACATTCAACCCTACTCCCTGGACCCAGGCTGATGGCAGTTGGTGATTCAACTGTGATTTTGTGTAATAATCCCTGCCTCCATCCTGCATCCTGGCTGCAGTTTGGGAGATTGGAGTCGATTTAAAACACCAAGCAGTAAGCTCCTTAGTATGTAGCTCCTCATTTTAGGACTGGGATGCTGGAGATGGAAATAAAATACAAATTTTAGCCAAATGTTTCTGATGACAATCATTACTGCAGAAACACATCTATATTAATCTATATATTGCTTTAAGTCCAATAGGAAGGAAAATCATATCAGGGATGCATACAAATCTGTTCCAGGTCACATTCTTTGGTGTGTGTGTGTGTGTGTGTGTGTGTGTGAGAGAGAGAGAGAGAGAGAGAGAGAGAGAGAGAGAACCAGGTTGTTTTTTTTCACATCTCAGACAATATTGACTGATGAATGAGAGATTATGCTTGATAAATTTCCTCAAATTCCTGAGGATCCAAACTGCAATTTATCTATAATTTTGGAATGCATACTTCTCTGCACTGAGGAACAGATATACTCTTGAGAAAATCAGAACCTATCACAGAAGGCATATGGCAAAGAATGGAACAGGCTCAAAGAAGAGTTTAAGGACAACATTGGTAAAAACAGAAACAAATGGCACAATATCTGATTCAGCATCGTTTAGCACCTGTCCAATTCTTGCCCCAATAACATTTATACTATTGTGTCAAAATAGAAGATGATCAGAAAATACTGCAGAGAGCTAGTGTGGTGTAGTGGTTTGAGCACTGAACTATGACTCTAGAGAACCAGGTTCAAATCCCACTCAGCCATGGAAACCCACTGAGTGACCTTAGTCAAGTCACTCTCTCTCAACCCACAGGAAGGCAAAGGCAAACCCCCTCTGAACAAATCTGGCCAGGAAAACCCCATGATAGGGTTGCCTTAGGGTTACCATAAATCAGGACTATCTTGAAGGCACACAACATGAACAGAAAATACATAAGAAAATTAATTGTACTCCTTTAAAAATCTGAAACAAACTGTACTAGTTTTATGCTTTGGAAGCAGTGGCACTTTGGGGCTGTCTAAATCTTAACTAAAAAATTAACATCTGCCTTTCAGCTGGCTAACTCTCTGACTCATTGCTTGTGTCAAAATTATTTTTCTGCTTCCCAGTTCATTTCAGACTCTTTCAAAACATTCTGAAGGGGATACAAGGGCAATCTAGTGCAACCCCCTGCTCGCAGGAACATACAATCAGCGCACTTCTCAAAGACGTCCATCCAACCTCTGCTTAAAGACTTCCAAAGAAAGAGAGTCCACCACCCTCCAAAGCAGTCTATTCCACAATCAAATAATTCTTCCTAATTTTTACTCAGAATTACTTTTTTCCCATTTGAATAATTGATTCCTGTTTTAGTCTCTGGAGCAGGTGAAAACAAACTTGGCATACATGGCATTTTTCCAGATATCTGTAGATGCTTATCATGTCAACTTTCAGTGCTCTTCACATCTCCAAGCTAAACATTTCCAACTCTCTAAGTCATTTCTTGGAGATGATGGACACGAGTTCCTCTGTCCATCACAATTCCTCTTTATGTGAGCATCAAACTCTCTCTGGCTATTCAAAAAAACCCACTGAGGAGTAGCAGTCACCCTGCTTTTCCATGCAAGTTGTCTATTGAACTGAGAAGATTAAATTTATGAAATATATTCCATTCGACCTGTGCTTGCTTCTACTACATTCTGACCTGCTGAACAATAACAACTAGTTTCCTGGAACTTCCAAGCAAGCATAGCATGGCTTGCAAACATTTCTAAAATTACCGGTCAATGGATGCCCATAATTAACATAAATGTTGTAGTCTCATGTGCCCACCCCCATGATACCTTTTCAAGCCTAAATACTAACTGCTGATTTCTTTTGAACAAATGGGGATGATTCTGAACAAGTACACCCAAGATACATGATTAGAAAATTTCCCTGTTTTTCTGTGGTCCAAAACCCACTGCAGAAATAATCCAGTTTGAGATTGCTTTAACTGCCCTGGCTCAGTGCTAAGGAATTAGCAATAGCAAAAGCAAGTATATTTCTGTACCACTTACCGATGTACTAAGTAGTTTACAATGTGTAAGCTAATTGCCCCCAACAAGCTGGGTACTCATTTTAGTGACCTTAGAAGGATGCCAGGCTGAGTCGACTCTTTAGTAATGTTTTTTTCTACTAATATTAGTAATAAATTGTAGTTCCCATATATCACTAAATGTCATGGTAACAGTCGTGACATAAACAACTAGCACAATTAACTTTATACTTTCAATTACATCATACACACAGCCTAAGTGTATTTACATATACATAGTTTCATGTGCTTAACGTGAAAATTTGCTAAAATGTGATGCTTTTTAAAAAAAATTAAAAAATAATGCTTCCTCACCAAATTTTATTAATTTAATGCAGCAGAAACAACATCCAAATTACAGAGACATACCCCTATACAAACATATCCAAAATTAATTTTTTTGAGAAGTGAAATTTGAATTTAAAAGATAGCAACAAACTGGGGCCTCTCCTTTCTCCTTCCACTGAGCCTCACCCCACTCACATCATCTCTTCGGGATTTTAATGGGACACAGGTGAATGCCATGGCCTGTTTCTGCCCAAAGGCAGATGTTTGAGGAGCAGTGGTGTCACCCCCTCTTAGGATGTCACCTGGTGCAATCACACACCCTGAAACCCCTAGTGATGCTACTGGTAGGCAGCTGGGTCCAGGAGCCACCATATCAACTTCATACAATATTTATGCCAGAACTATGTCAGTGACATTATGGGAAGTTAAAATGGCAATTCCAAGCAGCCCAGCAGAGGAGGCAAAACAGGTACAGTGAGTTCTGCTGGGCATATGGAAGCTGCTAAAAACCACCAAATGGGAAATTAGAGTGGTTGTGTGTCCTTCCAAACACTCTTTAGTTAGGATGATAGTCATTCTTCTGACAGTCAGGCACTCTATTTGAAATTGTTCTCTGTTTTGGGGTGGGCATCTTGTCATTCTTTTTCCTCAAAACTGTCCAAAAATATCACCTCAGAGACTACGCCCAGTTTCCAATTCTGTCCTTCTCTTTTAGGGACCTTTTGGTGGCCAAGTCTTATGGGGGTTGGATGTATAGCACTCCCAAGGTGGTACTGGGAGGCATTGGGAGATAATTTTTTTCTGAAAAAAATTAAAATAATTTTGCGGTGTCATATAGGGAGCCACAAAAGGGGGCTTTGGGGCAGTTTGTATCCAATATGCCACACTGTCCCCATCACTTGATTTTTTTCAAGGGCTATCTCACTTTTAACTGTAAAAAGCCCTGTGAAGAAAGCACAGGATCCTTGAAATTTCAGTAGTTAGCATAACCGGGACAGCAGACTCCATTGGCACACAGATCAACTCCTTACAGTCTTCCCTCCTGTGGTAAGCTGTGTTCCTATTTTAGTTTTCTAGTATTCTTTCCAAATATTTATCTATGCTGGTGAAGCAGTGAATGAAAACTGTGTTCAAACTGTGTTCCACCTTTGCCCTTCTTTGATGGTTCTCAAATGCTCAGCCTGTAGTGATAAACCTGAGAAATCCATCTGAATGAACATGCGATCTCTAGCAGACTTTGCAATGTATTCCAGCTCCTAGTAGCATGGCTTAGCATCATGCTGCAGTGACAAGAATTGCATGAAATTTCTCCACTTCAGTCTTTGCAGCTTCCAAAATGGGTGTCAGCAGTTATTCTTAAGGGTGTAGGAGAATTTATATGTTGTTTGCTCTTTATTAAACATCTGCATGTGTTTGCAAGGGCACACAGTGGTCATTCCAAAAGAGAGAGCAAGAAGGAGGAGGAGGAGGAGACAAAGAAGTAGTGCCTCTGTATGACTCTGCTATATGTCAAAGTACAATCAGCCACATTTGTTGGCTTTATGTATAACAGGAGCTGGATCATCAGCAATCTTGGCCTTGTGCCCAGTGTAGCCAAGGAAGGCTAACATATACTTTCTTCTGAATCCTTCCCCCTCTGTTCCTCCTTTCCAAGGGCAAGGCCTCCAGCATAATTTCAATCAATCCTTTGAGGACGCTAAGCATATATAAGTAAGTACATCAATTATTATCATTATAACCTTAGTGGCTGCTCTACCTCATGCCCAGAAATAACAGCCTGAAAAGCTGAGATGGTAATACAATACACTCAATCTCCTCCATTTACTATGTTTCTGAGATTCACCAAGTTGATTAAAAGTGTATGCAGGCTGATGTTGTCCCACCTGAATAACTCCATGTGCCAAAAAAATAAAACATTAGAATTTTTTTAAAAAATGGGGCAACAGAAGGGAAGAAAACAGGACTTGGCTGTTTAATCCATCTCATGTTTCCTGCAAGTAATCAAAGGGCCCAGTTGAGCTTATATGCTTTAATGTATACCTATCACTACTCCATTACGATTTAGAGTGCTTTGTCCCTTTTCTATATCAGTGCATCCCAGGTTACTGGAAAAAATATATGGTCAAGTTGTTGCCAACAGATTAACATATTTTGCAGGGAATATAAATTCTCTGCCAAAATATTTCTAAGAGCTTAGCACAAATGCAAAACTATCATCATAGCCTTCAAAGTCACATTCATTTATCTTCTCATGTGGTGAGCATCTGCGTCTGGCTGGCAGTACAATTCTTTGCAATGTGGCAGTTTGCCAGCTCTGCAATATACATGTAATTGTAATTGTGTTTCCTCCAGCAAGTTAGGGTTTCTTCCCCACTTCTGCATTTCAATGTTCATCTTAAACCTTGCTCAGGACTCCTACATTTCTGATTTCACTCTCAAGTAACTCTTTTGATCAAGAAACAAATTCAGACATGGAGTATGTTATGGCAGGGTCATTATATGAAATATCTATCTATCTATTCATTTATTTATTTCTATTGTATATTTATATCCTGCCTTATGGTGAAAAGTCAAGAGACTCTTAAATTCTTATCTAACCTCAATATAATAGCACAAAATAGATCATAGTTAGATTTATAGAGAACTGTGGTAAATGTTTACTTTCAAATCCAAAAGGTAAAATTAAAAGAAGCGTTAAAATAAATTAAAGAAGTGTTAAATTAAAATTAAAAACTCTAATATCTTGTTGGATATTAAATTACTCCCACTTAGTTTCCTTCTGAGATCAATGGGATTTTTCAATAGCAATGACTGGTTTTTTTCATGTTGATTTCAATGGGACTTTAGCACAGCTAACTTTATGTCTGGATCCAAATTGCAAAAACTGCCTTGCTCAGCATGGTGTCCTCCATATCTTTTGGACTAGAACTCCCAAAATGACCATACTGATTATATATACTGATTATATATATATATATATATATATTGTCTGCCACAGATTGGAGAAAGCCTCTCTAAAATCTCTGCAGGGGATTAGCATTTTCATGAACATTATGTCAGCCATTTCACAGGAGCAGTGACTTTTCTAAATAGGATATACCCAATCAAAATTCTCATCAAAGAGTCCAGGGGGGAAATCCCATGTTATTTTTCTTTTTCTGGGACATGACTCAGACAGTATTGAATTGTGAAAAATATAAACAAAGTAGAAAGATTTTAAAAAGCAGAAAGTTGACATCTGCAGCCAGCTTAGTCTTTTTTACTGAAAGCTAAGCAATCTAGCATGAAAAAGCTTTGAAATATTTATTAAGGGAGTATCTGAAAAAAGAAGTTATCACCTAACAATGAACTAAGAAAAATGCTACTAATACTACCAAAGGACTAAACTAGAACTAATAAAGATATTACCAATGAACTTTTTGTGAAATCAAAGGCTTTCACGGCCAGAATCCATAGGGTGTTTTTTTTTGGGGGGGGGCTATGTGGCTGTGTTCTTGAAGAGTTTATTCCTGACGTTTTGCTAGCATCTGTGGCTGGCATCTTCAGAGGACTGGGCTCTACAGGCTAATGGTTACTGCAGCTCAGACATCAGAAGGGCTGCCAGACCTAGAAGAACCCATAAGTGACAAACAACCACCCAAAGGGAAGATATTTTTACCATATATCAAAGGAGTCACAGACAGAATAGGGAAAGTGTTGAAGAAACAGAACCTCCAAATGGTCTTCAAATCAAGAAATTCCAGCAAATGCTGTGCTAAGCACAGGATGGAAAAGACCCTCTCACAGCTGCAGGAGTTTACCACATGCCGTGCAGCTGCTGACAAGTCTGCATAGGGAGCACCAAATGCAGTGTCCAAACACAAATCAAGGAACACAACAGACACTGCAGACTGCGTCAGCCAGAAAAATCAGCCCTAGCAAAACATGTTATAAACCATCCTGGGCATAAAATGCTATTTGAAAACACTGAAATTCTGGACCATGCCAACACCTATCAGATCAGAATGCACAAGGAAGCCGTTGAAATCTGTAAACACCTGGACAACTCCAGCAGGAAAGAAAAAAACCTTAAAGTAAACAAAGTTTGGCTAACAGTCCTGAAAAACACCAAAATCAAGACCTGGCAAGAGTAAGTGAAAACCACCCAGGGTCGGGGGGTTCCCAGCAAACAATGGATCACTAATTAAATAAACACCCTGAGACCTTGCCATTCAGCAACAGGCCAGCACAGAGAACTTTATTGCAAAGGCCCTGGAACAGGTCTGTTGCATTCTAAAAGGGAATGTGATGGGAGGCACAGGGAGAACACTGCCGCTGCCGCTGGACATTCCCATCACATTCCGGATGCATCCCAGAGAGGGCGATTTTCAGGAATGCTTGAGAAGCGTTTCTGAAAATCACCCCCTGGGGAACACATCCAGAACGCAATGGGAATGTCCCCATCACATTCCCTTTTAGAACGCAACAGGCCCGTTCCAGGGCCTGTGCGATAAAGTTCAGAGATTAAAACATGTAAATCACTTCCTCTCAACCAAGGGCCACACAGTATATAAGTATACCCCACTCACTTCCATGCCAGCATTCTCTGAAGATGCCAGCCACAGATGCTGGTGAAACATCAGGAATAAACTCTGCCAAAACACATAGCCTGAAAACCCCACAAAAAACTATGGATACCAGCTGTGAAAGCCTTTGATTTAACATACAATATAGACCAACAGAGTCCCTTGCGTCAATAGTTCACATCATCCTACATCTATGCTAAATAAATCTTCCATGATGTCAGATTATTAAAAACACATTAAAAAGAATCTTGCATAATGAGGGATCCAGAGTTCTGTGTCTGGATGACTTCCAGGTCACATGGATGCACACCCTCAGAGGATAAAACACATCAAAGTTCTATTCCTTGTATGCTCCCTGACCAACACAAATTGGTCCAATATGAATCATCTTATCTGTTTGGTAATCCATACAATTATTTTGTGCTGTAACCCCCCTTATACAACATGAAAGCAGCATGAAGCAGTATAAAAAGTGGGTACCTTTAAAGGAATTTCAGTTTATTTTTGAAATAAACAGGTTTCTGCATGTGTGTTTCCTTTCTAGATACAATCTGCTTGTGCCTCAGGCCCTGTGTGGATAAATTGCTTCCAGTATCCAAAGGTATGCATGTGGTCATCCTGCACTCTATGCGTTTAAACCATACAGATAGTCAGAGCTATCACTTTTGACAGCTGCTCTCTTGGGAGAAGAGCGGACTGATCTGGAGTAATACCTTTGGCTACCTTCTCAACAGGTGATCATAACTATTAAATTAGGTATTACTGGCCATATTTTTAGTGGGCCAGCTCAGTCCTCTTCAGGCATTATTGAAAGAATTTACATGAACATTTGAGCAGGGATAAATAGCTTTGCTGCCATGATGGGGACCATTTACTCCTTGCTCCAAGTGTTCATATGTATCTACAGATAAGAGAGCTACACTCATACAGCTATGCACACACAGCTTTCTATATGAGTCTGAATCTTGACAGTACCAGAGAAATATTGAGAAGAGGTTACATGTTCTGCATAGTGTTGGTGCAGGGCTACTATGTGCATGCCACTTACATATCAAGTTCTTTCAATAACACTTGCATATGACTGTCTGTGGAACCCTTTCCACAATTCACTACTGCCTTGTAAGGGTCTCTGCCATAATATTTGCACCATGTGTTCTTTAGGCGTTTATTGTTAGAGAGCATAAACTTAGCATACCTATACTCAATACTTGCTAATCTGCATGTCTCTAAGAATAGCATGGACTCATGTCAGTTTTTGTTTGTTGATCTTTGCCACACTTTCTCTCTTCCTGAAGAAGAGTATTGTTAGGAAATTATCACACAAGCCTCATTCTCACCACAATGGCATTAGTAAAAGGAAATTAACAAATTTAAGTTTGGGAGCATTCATTATCGCATGTCTGTTCATTAGCACAAATGGGTCTGTTTCTGTCATTGATGGTATGCTCTCTTCCGTACTCCCCTTTAGCCCTACCTTCCTGCCATATGCCCTACCCAGCATGTCTTTCATTCATTTTTATTTTTAACAGAATTCCAAAGTTATGCTAATGTGATTTAACGTTTTTTAAAAAGAAAAGTTGGCGGGGGGAAGGAAAACAACATGCTTGGGAATAGCCAGGGGGAGGGGGGGGGACAGGGGAAGAGGAGGAGACATTGGCAGCATGTGATTGCCAACATCAGAACTGTCATGGCAGCAAGGTTTTGTAAGTGTGGAGTAATACAACAGCAGTGTGCTTGGGAGCTAATAATAATAATAATAATAATAATAATAATAATAATAATGTGGATCGAGGTGGGATTACAACCATAGAACAGCAACAACATCTAAAATCCATACAATAAAACAATAACACCGTGCAGAAAATGCAATTCAAAACAGTAATATCATCATCTAAAATATACAGTTACGACCAGAAGTGGGTTTTTTCCTTAGTTCCTTATAAAAGATCAGGTGGGTAGGCCCACCGGAAGAGATCCATCTTAAGTGCCTTCTTGAAGACATCTAAGGTGGTAATAAGACGGCAAGTTGTTCCATAACTTGGGGGCTATGGCTGTGTACGCTCTGTGGGAAGTTGTTGATAACCTGGTTTTTGAATATTCTAATAGATTCTTCCCAGATGTTCTGAGAGTGCGGGGTGGATTATGTAGGGAGAGGCGTTCCCTCAAGTAACTCGGGTCCAAGCCATATAGCACTTTAAAGGTAATGACCAACACTTTGTATTGTGCCTGGAAGCTAATTGGCAACCAGTGAAGGGATTTTAGTACAGGTGTGATATGGTCTGACCTAGATGTTCCCTTGACCAATCTGGCTGCCGCATTTTGAACCAACTGAAGGTTCCGAACTTGGTACAAAGGTAGCCCCATGTAGAGTGCATTACAGAAATCTAAGCGAGAGATTACTATTGCATGTACCACTGTTTCAATGTGCTTTTGGTAGGGACGCAGTTGGCATATCAGCCGAAGCTGGTACCAAGCACTCCTGGCCATCACATCCACTTGAGATGATAACTGTAGAGATGAGTCTAGGAGTACTCCCAAACTGCAAACTTTGTTTTTTAGGGGAAGTATGACCTCTGTCCCTGAATTTGGGTTACTTATCAGGAGTACCTCTGTTTTCTCTGAATTCAACTTGAGTTTGTTTTCCCTCATATTGCATGGACATTTCCCTCGAAATGGCTTCCTGTTGCCTCCAGTGTTGAATTTGGGCCCTGTAAGTTGCTTCAGCCGCCATTTTTTCCAAATTGGAAGCTTCAGAATTGAAAAAATGGCCGCTGAAGCAACCTATGAAGAGAATTCAACACTGGAGACAACGGGAAGCCATTCTGAGGGAAAAGTCAGTGTGATAAAATCAGCCTAACCTCCAAATTTGGCTCAAATTCAGAAGAGGTAAGTCGGGCACCAAAGGTGCTGCGATAAAAGTCCTAACTTTTAATATGGATAAACCATATGTACCTATGTTTAGTTCATTACTCAATAATACCTTATCTATACTAATAAAAGAGAATAGTGTGTCTTTGTGCCCCTCACTTAGGCCCGTTACACACGGGCACCCTAGGACGGACTCAGTCTGTGCTAGGGTTAGAAAGGGGCATCTCTTCCAGACGCCCGTAATCCTACCACAGACTGAGTCCGTAACAAATGGTGGCAGCCGTTCCACACGGCTGCCGCCATCTTGACGTAGCGTCTGCTCTGCGTCCACATGTTGCGCCCCAGAAGCAACGCCGTGAGTGCGCGACTAGTGCCTCGCGGAGTCTCTTCCGGGGCCCAGGAAGGAGCGCGATTTTCACGCTCCTTCTCTGCAGCGTCCGGGAAATGCGCCGTTTGGCTGCTGCGGTTCCCGGATGCTGCAACCAGCGGCGGCGGCAGACCGCCACTTCTCAGTGGTCTGTAACGGGCCTTAGTCTGTCTGGAACATAAGCTGTAAGATCATGAAAATTAACTGCCTAAAACTTCACATGGATACTGAAAGGACAATGAAGGACAGCAAGAAGCCTGTATGAGTACTAAATAGTTAATAAAGTATCAGTTCATCCCAGATGCAAATGCTGAAAGCTAGTATCCAACAGAACCCAGTGATAAAGAAGGAATTGCAAGTCTTGCTATGGACAGATTTCAGATGTCCATGATGAAGAGAGCATCCTGTTCCTCTGGGAAACTGTGAACTGGTCTACATGTAGTGTATTATGTGAACAGGTGAGGATTTTCACGTCTTTTCATCAATGTTCAATTGCCTAAACTTCTCTGAGTACATTCCTACCTATTTGCATGTATGCATATTCTCCCTGCCACATGCAGTTGTCAATCAAAGGGGAGGTCATATGCACTTCCACTTGCATAGTCACCTATTCCTGCTGGTGTCATATGATCTTGGTTTTAAATAGGTTTTTGATTTTAAAAAAACATAGTGTTTGGCTTTCCTAGTGTTCTCCCCCCCCCCTTGAGATCCTGAAGAACCAAGGCAGGGTTTTAATATAATTAGTCCTCCCTTCTCCCAGGCAGTGTGCAAGAAGAAATAAAGGCCACCAGGGAGCAAGATACCTTCTGAACCACAGCCCAGCAGGGTGGTGGAGGACAGTCATCATTCTCCATCCACCCAATCTTAACTTGGGGGGGCAGTGTTGGAACAAAGTGAATATTTATTTCTCCTTGCTGCTCAGGCAAAACCGTGTGTCAGAAAGAGTAAACAGCTAGGGGAGGAGAGGAGATGCAGAGCATGTTTAAATGCCCACCTTCCTCTTCATCTGCTCACCCTCTGGCAAAATTTTCTGCCATGTGAATAACTGGACGTCCACATGTTTGATAAAGTGCATCCTTCTATACGCATTCTACCAGGTTAATTTTCATCATGGAGACTGGCCCGGTGTCTCAACAGCCCAGGACTTAGCTTAATGGAAAGAGAGTATTCCTTCAAGCACTCAGAGCACTTGGTCACATCAAGCCTTGCAAAAGAGGGTGAATTCTGCTTTTGCGTAATTTTGGAAGGTACTTTATAAATATTGTGTGTAAGTAAAACTGCTGACTTTTTATGAAAAAGCATTATGTGCATTTGAGTTCATGCACTCTAAGAAAGCATTTAGGAATCATAAACAAGGAGGGTGAGGTCACTCTGCAGTTTTTTTGTTTTTTTAAAGACCCCAGAAAGACTGTTGTTGCTTAAAGCTGTTGCTTTAAAGTTCTCTGCACTTGTAGCAAACCATGCATATCTTTGACAGTAAACAGATGGAAGTGCTGAAATGCAGACACAAAAGAGCTGAACTTTCAGCTCACACACAGTTGATTTGAATTGTCCTCAATGGTAGCAACAATTTGTTTTGGCCTCAAAAACAATCCCATATTACTAGGAACTGGCCAAAACTAAACATTTTAAGTCCCATTGATTTCAGTGGAAGCGTACTAAAATGTAGAAGCATAAGAACTTTGCCAATTACATCATTTATGGATTTCAAAATGCTTAACTTTGGCAGGATTTAGCACCTTATGAATGTTTACATTTTCATTAATCGTCTCCGTAATGCTTTGTAAGAAGCTGCCATGTAATGGGCCAGATGACTGGTGCACCCAGCTCCTAGGAGCAGAGGGCAAAGCACAATCCTTGGACTGTATGTGGCCCTCAAGGCTGTTTTTTACAGCTACCCTGCCTCCAGACTCCCCTTTTCAGTGAATTCCCTCTCCTGGAAGACTAAGATCTTATCTGCAGTGGCCAGGACAATCCAGGAGCAACCCCACAACTGCCTCTACCTACCACTGTTACCTGGCCCTCCATCCCTGTGCCACAGTAGCTGCATGCTTGGGCATCCCACTAGGCTCCCTGATGCATTCACTTCTGAGGTCAGAATGAGGAACTCACTGATGGTCACATGCTGGGTGCTTCATTCTGACTGCAGAACAAGCAACTTGGGCATCTTCATGTAGGCAGGATTCCTGTGCAGACAGGCACTGCAGAGGGAAAACAGGGGGCTCTGGATCTTACTGGAAGATTCAGCACAACAGCGGAGGGTTTTTTTTTTTTACTTTGTGTTAACAGTGCTGTATCCCAGTTGTAGTGTGGAATGTGCCACACATCATCTGGACTGCCTGCACCAGAACCAGAGATTGAGCTATGCTTTGTCCAAACAGGACAATGCCAGAATGCAGGGGGACAAGCCTTTGGGCTTGTGCAGGCTGCAGCTGCAGCATGGAAACAGGGGGATCCAGATCTTCCTGGAAGATCAGAAGCAACAAATAAGTTTTTTTATTCTATGTTCACATCGTCCGATTCTAGCGTGGAATGTGCCAGACATTTTCCAGACTGCCCACACCAGAGTTTGAGTAGGTTAGAGGGTGGCCAGGAGGCACAGACAATGTAGAATATAGGCTGTATATCTTTCCATTCCATTACTTATGGTGGCTTGCAAGAATTAATGTAACATGCATCCATTATACTCTGTGTGTGTGTGTGTGTGTGCGTGTGTGTGTGTGTGTGTGTGCATATTACTGAAGAAGGTCAAGCTGGAAAGTGCCAAAGTAGGCTTAATGTTGAACATTAAGAAAATAAAAATAATGACCACAGAAGATCTACAGAAAGTCATGTCAGAATAGAGACTGCTGTCAAGAAATTAGAAGAAGACTAGGATTGGGGAGGACAGCTATGAAAGAACTGGACAAGATCCTAATGTGTCAAGATATAACTCTGAACACCAAAGTGAGAATTGTCCAAGCCATCACATTCCCCATCACCATGTACGAGTGTGAAAGCTGGTTGGTGAAGAAAGCTGATAGAAAGAAAATAAACTCGTTTGAAATGTGGTGCTGGAGGAGAGTGGTGGGGGTACTGTAGATGGCCAAAAAGACAAACAAATGGGTTCTAGAACAGATCAAGCCTGGGAGCCAGGATGACTAAACCGAGGCTGTTGTATTTTGGCCACATCATGCGAAGGCATGAATCACAGGAAAAGACAATGATGCTCGGAGAGGCAGAGGACAGTAGAAAGAAAGAAAGAAAGAAAGAAAGAAAGAAAGAAAGAAAGAAAGA
>JACSCI010000518.1:0-31934 GCA_016801065.1 Sceloporus tristichus | reverse complement strand
TTTAGATTTGGGGTGGTATGGTCATGGGTGTGATGATTTGAGAGCTCCTCCTCCTCCTGCTGCCTGACTCTGAGATGCCAGAACCATCAAAGATAAGAAAAAAACTTTTTTTCTTTATCCTTTAGAAACCTTTAGAATGGACCTGCCAGTCATTGTTAAGCTCTTTAGTGCCTGAGGCAACTTGTATTGTAGGGTACTTAGCTTAATAGGCCTCTATTGTGCCTTTGTTTTGACTTGCAGGTTCAGTCTGAGGTCATAGAACGCATTAGTTATTTTCAATGGAAAAAGTGTTTCGGGTTACGAAATTTTCGGCTTACGAAAGGAATGGCGGAACGAATTAATTTCGTAACCCGAGGCACCAGTGTAATTCACACCTTCCTTACCATATTTCTGTATATCCAGTTGCTTTGTATGTAATGTGGAAGAACAAGACCTTTGGCAAGCTCATAGGAAACTGGTTTGGTTCCCCATCTATCACAGCTGAGAGAAAGCAACTCTCTGATCCATTATAGATGTGGCTACATACACTACTTTATTTTGACAAGCATTTTGTGAGTATTAAATTGCTTTGTGAAATGTTTATGCATGAAAGAGAATAGTTTCCACTTCTTTAAGCCTCCTTGAAAAACAATAGTACTCTGTGAGTTTGAGCCATGTGGATGGAATGCAGCATACAGGGCACTTGTGTTTGTTGCTTCCCATCAAAACAAATGGAGCATCCGTGTTCAGTTTAATGCATCTAGAATGTAGCTCGTACCCAAAATTATTAATTATTACTGGGGCTCTCTCCCCACCACCAGTGATAGCTCTTTCTGTAAATGATTATTATAAACACCCTCTGTCCATCCTGTGATATATTTTTCTGTGTTTTCCACCTTACCAAAACATTATACTATCTAGGCGCTTATTCTGTAACTGTACTGTGGTGAAGTGTTTTGAGTGTCTGCAACTCTGGAGAGTTCAATTCCCACCACAGCCATGAAATTCAGTGGGTGACCTTGGGCAAGTACATGCTCTCAGCCTCATGGGAAGACAATGACAAACCTCCTCTGAACAAAGCCTGCCAAGAACACCCCATGATAGGGTCACCTTAGGGTTGCCGTAAGTTGAAAATAACTTGAAGGCACACAACAACAACAACAACAACACCAAACTGCAGATTTAAAATATAACTTATAATTTGGATCATATTTTTTCCCTTTTTGTATGGTCCAAGGATCAGTAAATTTAACAAAAGTTTAGGGACATATATAAGTCCGATCAAAGTTTCTAGCCTGAAGAAGAATCTTAGGCCCTCTCCAGATGGGCCATTTTGTACAAACTCCATATGTACTAGGGTTGCCTGGGGGCGTCTCTTTTAGACGCCCGCAACCCTAGTACATACGGAGTATGTACAAAATGGCGGCACCCTGTTCACATGGGCACCACCATTTTGATGTAACGGACACCTAGCATCTGCATGTCGCGATGCCCAGGTGACATCGCGAGTGCGCCAATGGCGCACTGCAGCTTCACTCACACACCGCAAAAAGAAGCCGCTTTTTGTGGCTTCTTTTTCTTGCCGCTGCCAAGCCGTGTGGTATATCCACTGCAGCTTGCCAGCAGCACAAACGTCACCACTGCCAGACCATCCTTTAAGGACGGTCTGTAGCGCGCCATAGAAAGCTTTCTGGCTGCGTCACTGCATGCCAGTTGTTCTAATAATGGTTTAAACTGTTCATATTTGGGTTCAAAACAGCTGCAGGCTCTGATTAACTTACTGTTCAGATTATTGTTAGTTTTGATTAATTCCAGAATATCTTATAAATGGGGACAATAGGTACAAAGACAGAAGAAAACGTGTTTCCATAAAGAAACTGGAGCATGACCTACAAATTCACTTTATGTAATCTATTTTTCCCCACGTGATAGAATTGCATCCTGCACTTCAGAAAAAATGTTTTCTACACACACACACACACACACACACACACACACACACACACACACAAACATGCACACACTGATCAAAGTATCTCCCCCCCCCCCCCCCGCACATAGAGCCCCTGAAGCTACCTATACACCCATAGCCATTCATACCTGGAAGAAAGCAGAGGGGGGAATTGCAGAAGCATCTGGCTATGTCCCTGTAGGCAGATGCAAAATTTTATCAGCCAGTTAGACCTCTGTAGGACTCTGATGTACCTTAATGGCTGATGTAATCACTTCACATCTGGCTATGGGAACATAGACAGTTCTGCAATCCCCTACCTTCCTCCAGCCATCAATAGCCATAGATTCAGTGGCTCTTTTGTAGGTGTGGGGACTCAGAATAAACTGTAGTTCTTCATGCAGCACTACTACACCACTGCACTAAAGGATTGTGGCAATTGCTCCAGCCATTCAGTCCTCTCACAACATCTCCTGGTATGAACTTTGCAAAGCCACATACAGTGGTTGTCTAGTAGCCATAAGGTGGGATGGGGAAGCATGAAAGCCTGCTCATTTCAAATGTCCTTCTAGCCTCTCTCCCACATCATAGATGCGACAGGTAATTGATTTCACCAGGTTGTATTTGTCTCATGTGCATTCCCATTTATTTCCTAGTGGAGCATCCAGAATCAGTTATGTGGGCCACTGGACACAATGTATTTATAAGTATTGTGTATCATCTACTTTTCTTAATCGCCATCTCAATTTTAACTTCATTGATTTTCCACTCCAAATTTCTGATGGGAGATTTGAAAATACTAGGGCATTATTATAGGTTCTTTGTTTCTAAAGAATAACCTCTAGATTTATACATTTGTATATGGAGAGAGATTATGTTATGGTTTGGTTTGCTGAGGTTGTTCTTGCCTTTTAAACTTCTACAGACTGAGAGAAAATGGAAGTAAACAGCAGAAAGAATGGGAGGGGGTATTTTAGCAGATGGCAGCAAACACCAGCCTATAGAACCACCATAACAGGAGGCTGGATTGTTCTGGGTCAGTTTTAAAAGAAAGTCCTTAGGCAAATCTTTCTTAATACAGTTAGTCCTCTATATCCATGGATCTGGCATCCATGGATTCAACTATCCACGGCTTGAAAATATATTTTTTAAAAATATATATAAAGCAAACTTTGATTTTGCCATTATAAAGGGTATCATTTTTCTACGCCATTGTATTTAATGGGACGAGCATCCATAGATTTTTGTATCTATGGCGGGTCCTGGAAGCATACCCCAGAAGACACTAAGAGGCTATTGTATGTTCTTTTGTGTTCCAGTACAATAGGGTCATGATTCTCTTTGATGTTCTCAGAGTGTAAATCTGAGAGGATGGTTGGGCTCTCAGCAGGTGGGCTGATTGATGTCCCGATGCAGTCTCATGCATGTGCCAATCCATTGGCAGCTATAACCAATAAATAGTCATGGCCATTTCCCCTCCAATTCTATTGGTGTTGTGTATTTTTTTCCCATCACAGCACTCAGCCCTGGACATGCAAATCTCTGCCAGTGTAGTTACCTATCCTCCAGCATTTCACAGATGAAAACCTGGACACAGGTGGACAAGCAACATCAGAATGTGGTCAAGACAGCAAAAGGTATTAATGTGAAAAAACACAAAAATCAGGAAAGACTGGATCACTTTGTTTTTGCATGAGTTTGCAGGGAAGGACAACACATTGCCCCCACATCTCCTTTAACTTTTCCCTTCACTGAGTTAACTGCAACTAACTGAGTTAATTGCTATTATTGTTTGGGGTGAAAGCATCGTGCCAGGAAGTACTAGAGCACAACACAAGACATTAACAAAAATAAACTAAACTAAATATATTGAGTTATGAGGACCTGCCCAGCAGGAGTTTTGAGCCACTGGGAGATGAACCAAAAGGTTTTACATGGGATTCCCAATATTGTATGCATTCATCATTTTCATTTAAATTCACATTTTTACAATTACTGTCAAAAACAATAGGCAAATAACAATACTAGCCAGCATGGTGTAGTCATCTGAGTGTTGGACAAATCATACTCTCTCAGCCTCAGAGGAAAGCAAGAGCAAATTTTCTCTGAACAAATTTTGCCAAGAAAACTCTGTTATATTCGCCTTAGGGTAGCCCTAAGTTGGAAATGACTTGAAGGCACACAATGACAACAACCATGAAAGACAAAAATGTATGCAATATGTTTGGGCCCCAGGCTCCTACAGACTGCTGGGTTTCAGTGATTTGTACAGTTTCCCCTCATTGGTGTCAGATAACCTTAATTTATATGTTCCTGGGTTGCTCACTGAGACAGAAAATAGATTCCAGGGCTGAGAATGAATTAAGCCTTGCCAATATGCCTGTTATTTATTACTGTAGTGAAGATAAGCTAATTCTATCACCACCACCATCACCATCATTGCTGCTGCAGCTGTAGCTACTACTGTACTGCTGTTTTAAACAAGAAGGTATGTTAGCTCTGAAAGAAATCTTTCCCACTTGACTGAGCATAGGCTTCAGATGACACAATTGACAAGCTGTTAAGATTGCTGTGGCAATCAAGTCTCTTTTGATGGTGAAGTTAAAAATATGCTTCTCCAGCTGACATAGTCTCAAACATTCTTTTAAAGTAGTACAATCAGTTTTTATGCTTTTCACTGTTATATGGTGCCAAGAAAAAGGTTGTGTCATAGGATAAAATTGGGCTTCTTGGTGGTCTCTGCTTCTTGAGGTAAAGCACTGATATTTTATGAAATGTATTTAAAACTGTGCCTTACTTGCATTAAAAACAAGACAACAGGCAAATTATCCTATATGTTATCTTAGCCTAATTCCACCTCAGTGAAACATTTCTGAAAGTTTAAACAGATACAGATATAGCAATAGCACTTACATTTGTATACCACTTTATAGTGTTGAGCACTCTGTAACATTGTGTTAGCCACTTGCTCCCAACTCATTTTACTGACCTATGAAAGGATGGAAGGCTGAGTTAACCTGAAGCCCAGCAGGATCAAACTCACAATGTTTTATAATAAATAAAACTTTTATTTATACAGTACCCCACTTTTTGTTAAAACAAACGAAGCGGCTTACAATAGTTAAAATAGTACATCCATATATACACAGAACCCTCCCTTAAAAAAAGATTAAACAATATAAGATTTAAAATTACATAACTATTAAAAACCAATAACAGTGGCAGAGTCATCACATATATATGGGGGAAATCACCACATGGCCAGGTAGCTTATTCTGGAAAAGCTTGCCGGAAAAGATCTGTCTTGACAGCTTTCTTGAAACTGTCTAAGTAGGTGATTTGATGGATCTCGTCCAGCAGGCTGTTCCTCAGGCTGGGAGCAGTTGCAGAGAAGGTCCTCTGGGAAGGCACAGTCAATCTGGTTTTTATAGGTTGCAATAAATTCTTCCCAGAGGACCTGAGTGTATGGGGCGGATTATATGGAAGTGGGTGATCCCTTAGATAAGTTGGGCCCAAGCTATGTAGGTCTTTAAAGGTAATAACCAACACCCTGTACTGTGCCCGAAAACTAATAGGCAGCCAGTGGAGGGCCTTTAGTATTGGTGTTATATGGTCACTCCTGGATGTTCCAGTGATCAACCTGGCTGCCATATTCTGTACCAGTTGAAGTTTTTGGACCAGGCACAAGGGTAACCCCATGTAGAGCGCATTGCAAAAATCAAGTCTTGAAGTTACCAGTGCGTGTACTACAGTTTCGAAGTCCCCCGGTTCCAAGAAAGGGCGTAGCAGGTGTACCAGCTGAAGCTGATAACAGGTGCTCTTTACCGTCGAATTCACCTGATTTCTCTTATGAAGCAACAAATCAAGAAGCACCCCCAGACTTCGAACACAGTCCTTTGATGAGAGTGTGAACCCCTCTAGGTCTGGAGGTTGCAATCCGATACCTGGTTTGGGCCCCCCAATTGTGAGTATCTCCGTTTTGTCTGGATTCAGCTCGAGCTTGTTTTCCCTCATCCAATCTATTGCTGCCTCAAGACATTGACTGAGGGAAGAAATGCCATCTGTCATCGAAGCTGATGACTGAGACATGGAGAAATATATTTGGGTGTCATCAGCGTACTGATAACACCCTGCCCCATGGCAATGGATGATTTCTCCCAGTGGCTTCATATATATGTTAAATAGCATTGCGGACAGGATGGTGCCCTGAGGCCACAATTAAACTCCATTTTTGAGGAACAACTGTCCCCAAGCACCAGCCTCTGAAACCTGCCCAAGAGGAAGGAACAGAACCACTGCAATGCAGTGCCTCCGATTCCTAACCCTCTCTTGGGCATTCCAAGAGGATGTCGTGGTCTATTGTGTCGAATGCCACTGAGAGATCTAGAAGCACCAGCAGGGTCACACTCCCTCTGTCGATGTGTCATCAGTTAAGGTGACCATGGCAGTCTCCACCCCATATCCTGTCCTGAAGCCAGTTTGAAATGGTCTCTGGGAATGCTGCCAACACACACTCGCATGGCTGACAAGAGCCTGCTCAGCAAAAATAAACCACGCCGAGCTGCCAAGAAGCAGTTCCACAAGCAACAATACCAAACAATGTCCGAATAGAATAAGCCACAAGTCAGTCCAAAGTTCAGGATTACAGAGAGCAATACTTGCAGTCCAGTCCGAGGCCAAGAATGCCCGAGGGTTGGTCAACGTGCCCAGTCCAAGATCAAGGATTCAAAGGCAGTCAAAGGTCTAGGAAGCAAGGAGTCAGATCAAGCAGCATTCACTAATGAGAACAATAGAATCACAGAATCATAGAGTTGGAAGAGATCGGAAGGGCCATCCAGTCCAACCCCCTGCCATGCAGGAAATATCAATCAAAGCATCCGCAACAGATGGCCTTCTAGCCTCTGTTTAAAGATCTCTAAGGAAGGAGACTCCACTACACTCCGGGGGAGTGTGTCCCACTGTTGAACAGCCCTTATGGTCAGGAAGTTCCTCCTAATGTTGAGGTGGAATCTCTTTTCCTGTAGTTTGCATCCATTGCTCCGGGTCCTAGTCTCTGCAGCAATAGACTCTGATAAGAGAGCTCAGCTCTGCCAGGTGCCTTATATCTAGCTCCCTTATCACAGCTGCTGAGTGGCCAATGAGTGTTTCTCACCGAGCCTCTTGGAATGCCGAAGGCACACCCTTTCTGATCTCTGGCTGAAGGTAGTAGTCTCAATGCTCTGCTGCTCTATGTCTCACTGGGCCAAATCCACTGAGGCTGGGAGAGCAGAGCTGGGACCTGGCAGGGCAGAACTGGGGCCTGGCACAGCCTCAGGTTCCTCCTGCACCTGAGGAACTGAGTTCTCCTCCTTGTCCCCCGAGTCCTCCTCGTGGCTGGCCATGACAAATGGATCTAGATTATCGGCTTCATCCAAGACCACTTGGAGCTGAAGAGCAACAGCGCTCTCAATCACCTTGCCCAAAAATGGCAGATGGGAAACAGGCCCGTAATTTTTCACGTCCAGGGGGTCAAGGGAATGTTTTTTTTCAGGTCTAATGACCACTTCCTTTAACAAAGATGGTACATAACCTTCCCCAAGGGATGCATTGATGACACATCTAAGAAGTGACATCAAGGCATCACCCCCCTGGATGGCTAGCCATGATGCGCAAGGATCAAGAGGGCATGTCATCTTCCTCACCTTTCCAAGGATCTTGTCCATGTCATCAGTACTCACAAGATCAAAATGATCCAGTCTAATCTCATAAACAGATTCACTGGACACTTCATCAGTTGATTTTGCTCCAACATTGGCATCCATGTGAGCTCTTATTTGAAAGATTTTATCTGCAAAGTAGTTGTTAAATGCATCACAGCAGGCTGTTGTTGGGTTAAGTAGAGGTTCTGGTTAGATGGCATCACCGTCAGTTCCCTCACCACCCTAAACAGCTCTGCCGGACGAGACTTTGCACATGTAATACGAGGATCTCCTCGTTGCTTTTATTGCCTTCTCTATAAGAAAATTCTTATGATGAGTTCTGTCAGATAAGAGTCAAGTTCTCTGCCAATTGTGTTCTAGTCACTGTCCCGCCTGCTTCATGTTCTTCAACTCTCTGGTGTACCAGGATTTCCAATTTGATGCAGGTTGGAAAGGACACTTGGGAGCGATTATGTTGCTAACCCTGGAAAGATCGGTGTTCCATGTATTTACCAAGGCTTCAACAGAGTCACTGGCATTATCAACCATTAAACCCTTTAGGGCTCTCTGGAATCCAAGCGGTTCCTTTAGCCTTTGGGGGCGGACCATGATAATAGGTCCTCCACCCCCGAGGGGGCAGATAGTGGTTCTTAGTTCTTCCCTGACCAGGAAATGATCCGCCCATGACAATGCGGTGGTATTTACTACCTCCGCCCACAGATATCCCTGTTCTGTACTGAAGACCGTATCGAGAGTATGACCCGCACAATATATTGTTGATACAAACATGAGTGCGCAGAGTAAACTTGGAAGCCTTGTGTTGAAGATAAACAACTGTTAGCTGCCGGAGCATGCCAGGAAAAACAGCTGCTAGAAGACTCCTGCCTAATATCCGTAGAGGCACTTTGTTTATTTGTTGCCAAAGACACATGCAAGAACAATCACCAACACCATCCATCAACTATAAACCCACAAAATGTACAAACATCTGAGCTTATATACACATTTGCCATGTGGCAATCTAGCTCAAACCCTTCCTGTACAATTTCCTGTGCATCTTTGAATGTCTTCCCCCTTGCAAAGATGACACAGTATATTTACATCTTGCTACGTGCTCTCTGGCACACACTGTGACCTTGGACATCACCTGCTGCTCGAGTTCTAGCTGCAGCCAATTCCAGGCTTCTGCAAAGTAACTGACCATTTCCAAGTTTGTTACATCTGAACATTTTCATACACTCTATACTTTAACATGTATTGGCCCATTGATCAGTTGGGAAAGGCCCATGGTTGTCATGGATTCCATGAACTCCCAGCCACACCTGTTAAATTGGTCTCGAGTGGGATGTTGAAGTCGCCCAGAACTGAGAGTCTGGGCAACTCCAACAGCAACTCCAAGACCAGCTGCGTCAGCTTGAATAGGGAGTCTGTTAAGCAACGGGATGGATGGTATACCAACAGAATCCCTATACTATCTCTAGTCTTCAGGCTTAGGTACATATACTCAAAGCGGTCCATCTTCTGGACAGGTATCCTGGTCAAGGTAAGATTGTATTGTTGATGCAAACGTGAGCACGCAGAGTAAACTTGGAAGCCTTGTGTTGAAGATAAACAACTGTTAGCTCTCTATAAACCAGAGCCACTCCACCCCCCCCCACCCACTTTCCCTTACCTGCTCAATAACTGTGTACCCAGCTGAGAGAGTTTGATTCCAAGTGATGGTACTATCTTCTCCCAGCCAGGTTTCTGTGAGGCAAGCCAGGTCGGCTTTTTTGTCCAAAAGGAGATCACGGATGATATGTGATTTATTCTTGACTAACCTGGCGTTGCAAAGGAGCAGAGTAAGGTTCTGTGATATGGTTGATAAACTCCCCATCCTATTTAGAGTAACAGAGTGAAGGTGGGATCACTTTCAAACTTTGATCCCACCTTTTGTAACAAAATTTCACTCTGTTCTTGCCATACCTTCCTTTGCCCTGCACAATCTCAGTTACCACTCCCATTTTATTCTCAGCCATTTCCTTCTTATTCCTCCCACAATCCATCTGTCCTGCCATACTATTAATCCAGATGTTCCGAGGGGTGTGAGCTGGGCTCCCTTCAGGGGTCAAGCAGGTGTTGTGCAGGTGTGAAAGCAGCCATTAAGAGCTGCTGCTAAATCACACCCCCTTGCTTGCCTTGCCTCGCCTTGGCCGGTGAAGCCCCAATGGAATGGGGGAGAGTGCCGGCGTTCAGTTCTGCCAGCATTCAGCTCAGTTTTGTCTGCAGTACCTGCATTTTTACCACTGTGCCACTAGGGCTTGTGATATTCACGAGTGCTCACGATATGGGTTCTTTTCTGTTCTGCACAAACAAGTACACCACTTTAAAGAGAACAAGAAATTCCCTCTCATCTCCCTCCATCCTTGCATGATTTCTCCCCATGAAACCATTCTCTTGGATTGTTATGAGATATAAAATGCCACCTCAACAAATGCTACTGAAGTGCACACCTTATTGACATTTAAATCCAAATATATTAAAAGGCAAGGCTTTGAAAAGCAAGGGCCCTATCACACTACACAAGTATAGCACTATGATTCCATGTAACTACTGTAGCTGCATCCAATTAAATCCTGGGCTTTATAGTTTGTTGCAGGAACTCTCTGGCCAAGAATTCTTGATACCCCTCCAGAACATGCCAATCCCAAGATTCCATGGGATGCAACAACAACAGTTAAAGTGGAATTATAATGCTATAATTTGTTGTGTGAAAGAGCCCCTAGTGTTTAAAGAGTGTGTGTGAGAGAAACTAGAATGATGTTGAGATGCCCTCTACTGCCCTTGGTAGTCCTGCTACACTGAAAATCTAGAAAGCAAAACAAATGGGATTGAGGGAGAGAAGTATCTTTTTAGCAAGGCAGAAGGAACCACATATAGATGCTGTATAGACCTGCCATTAAGGCTGGCCTGGGAGCAGAGTTGGGGCGTGGCGCCCATATGATGCACGCAGTGACTCCGCCCCCAGGCCAGCATGACACCGTGTGCCCCACAACATGGTGCACAGTGTCACAGTGCTCCTCTGGCACTGCATCTACATGACACAGTACCAAAGGAGTGTCAAAAAGCCACAACGGCATCAGCTATCCTTTCCACAGTGCAGAGAGGAGCTGTTTTTTGCCCAGCAGAAAGGTGAGTTCGGGGCTGCAGCATGCAGTTACCACATCCACAATCTGGTTCTAAAAGAGGGCGCTGCAGGCCACCCCTTAGGGGTGGTCTGTACAGCCCCGTGGTTCAGGAATCTCAACCACTGCCTTTTGCTTTGCCCAAAAGGGCTTCCACTGAAATTAATGACCTGCCTGCCTGTCTGCTTTAATTTCTAGCAATGTAAACTGCTAGCCAAACCAAAGATCTTTTTGAGGCCAGAGCAACTAGACCTAACTGGGTTCTGGTATCTGACACTCTTTGTTTAATCATATGTCTGATATAAGAATTACACCTGATGGCCTCTGTGCACAAGCCTAGATTTGAGAGCATTTTGGAAAAGTTCATGAACTAAGAATTTGTAAAGGATCTGAACACTTGTTTATTTATACAGATCTTGGGAAGCCTATCCTCACTCATTTGTGTTATCTTGATCCCATAGTTAAATAATCAAAGAAGTCACACGTCTGATACAACTGCCAATCCAAATTCGGCTCTTCTTGACACCCCCAGAATCAGCATTAAGAATTTGTTCTGAATTCTTTCAATTTTCTTATTAACAGCAAATTCTCAAATTTCTGATCCATGGGTTACCATTGCCAGCACCTTTGCCTTTGTAACTGGGAGAAGTGAAGCAGGGTGTTTATAATTAAGTAATCTATTAAGGGTATGAACACTGGTGGAAGCTTTCCTTTCAGTCCTCTTGACCTGGTGAGGCCAGGTTCCTGTAGATGAAAAGACTAAACCTAAATAATTATAAGTTACCACTTGTTCTTTGAGTCTATGAACCACTTATGATTCCCCCCCCCCCACTTCCACCACCAAAAAATACAACTTTAGATTTGCTGTTATTGATTACTAGATCATTTAGCTGGCAATAGGCATTAAACTTTTTCAGCAGTCTGCGCAGACCTACTGAAGATGTGGAAAGTAGGATCATATCATCAGCATATAAAAACATACTAACTGCTCTATCCAGAATTTTGAGCATATGAAAATCACAGCAATGCAAAGTTGGGACTATATCATTTATTTAGAAGTGAAAAAGGAATGGGGTCAGAATACATCACTGTCTCACACCTTTGAATGTAGGAATCTTATTAGTAAGGACCTGATTTGTTGCTCTTCTAATTAGTAGGCTTGTATCCATGTGAAGGGCTTTTATTAGGTGAAGCAGTGGGAGGCAAATGTGCAAATTCTCCAGTATTAGTGAACTCATCTCTGAGCAAGAGGAAAGAGTTGCTTGCACAGCAGCTTAGCTGGTAGAGCAGCAGTTTACCATAATTTGGCAAGGCTTAATTGGAGAGTTGCTGCAACTTGCAAAGATGCCACAGGGTGGTCTATGAATTTATCTAGTTAGCTTCCTCCTTCTTTCCAGTCATTGTGATACTGGGGGTGCATTCCCACTATAATTTAAAGCGAATTTCTGATCGGGTTATGTGACTGTTGTTCCCATTTGAAACTGATTCCGATCCTACTTTGATCCGTTTCTGTCACAATAAGGGGAGGCAAATGCAAAAACAAACAAACAAACAAAACGGTTTTTCCAGACACTAGTTTCCTAGCAGTTCTTTTGACAAGAATCAATTCTGAAGCGTGTTCTACAAGTGGGAATGACAGATCTGAATCACATCTTTCTGGAGGGGAGGGACTAATGGCAGAGGGGTGTTTACCATCCTTCCACCATCCCCTCCCCCCAACTCAGCACTGCCTTTGTGTTTGTGGTGTCACCTATGGGCGCATGGTTTTTTTAAAAAAAATAAAATTGATAGAAGATTACCTTCATTGGTTCTGCAACTACTTGCAGTTACCCGGGCAATGTCATGGCAGCTCATACTGAGGCAAGTAGTTGCAAAACCACTGAATCAAATCTTATATCAGTATGTGTGTGTGTGTGTGTGTGTGTGTGTGTGTGTGTGTGTGTGTGTATATATATATATATATAGTTCTCAAGCTGGGCTCAGCCCTTGGAGATTCTCAAGAAAAAAAGCAGATGTACAGAGAACCTCCATGATTAAAAATGTTTATAAGATGATGATGGGTAGATAGATAGATAGATAGATAGATATAGATATTCATTAGCTTAGACTTCTTACCCTTACAAAGTCCACATGGCTCTTTTCACATTTGTTGTGGAAAAAGAGACCCCTGAAGAAGAAATATTTCCTGCCTGGTGATGACTGCCATTCTGCTTCTATCTCCTGTTTGCCAAACAGGCTCTGAGTTTGTTCTGCACATATGGGCTTTCTGACAGTTTTCTTGTTGGTATGGAAGTGTACATGCAAATGTGTGATGACATGCATCAGTATATGGCAGCAAAAACATTTGCGGGTGGGTGGTGGTGGTACAACAGAAATGCAAACCCAGACAATCAGGATGCTTTTTATTCTAATGCTCCTGCTGCTACTTTTTATTCTTTTCAAAGGGACTCCCTGTCAGTTGTCCTTTCCTACAAAGGGAGATTTCCCCCAGATGCCGCTACTGAGGCAGTTGACACTTCCTGCTGACACCCTTCTCCTTTTGCTAGCTTTATTTCTTTCCCTGCTGCCTACATAAACAGAGGTGGCACACAGTCCATCCCCTGCCACTTCATTCATGAGAGAGATGCCTACAGTGGACTTCTCTGCCAGCATCTTTTCCCTTCCATTTCTGTCAAGACAGTTTGATTACATCCTGGTGAAAACAAATGTGAAAGTGATCATTCTACCAGGGACAAATTTCCCCTCCCCAATGGTATAGCTGTGGGAAGGAGGCAAAATGAAGGCATTACCTCAGGTAAAATTAAGTTATTGCCCCCATCCCAAATTTTTCCTTTGTTCCCAGACCTCTAACATTGCAGTAATTTAACACTTCAGTTGAGCCTTTAGAAATACAGTTTAGACATCCAAAGAAACTGGGTGGGCAAAGTTACCAAGGGAATATGAACACAGCAAATATAGAAGTGTCTCACTCTCTGCATCTGGGGACTTAAGGGAAAATTCATTTGATTGGGCAGAATTCTTATTTGAGGCAGGAGGCAACGCTATGCATTCTGTAACAGAACCCATCTTAAATGACTTGTTTTGTGACACTCTGGTGCTGAGCTCAGTTCATAGCTGAAAGAAATGCACTGCTACTCTTTTTGAAAATCAGATAGGCTATTCAAGAGAGCCATGCTGGATTAGCCCAAAGGCTTCTCTGGTCCAGCATCCTGTTCCCACAGTGGCCAACCAGAAGCCCACAAGTAGGACAGGATGGCAAAAGCACCCTCATGTTTGTTCCTCCCAAAGTGATACTCAAAGACATGCTGCCTCTGACACTGGAGGTAATAGATTGCCATCATGTGTAGTTGCCATTGATAGCCTTATCTTCCATGAATATAGTGCAGCTATGCCCTGTGTCAAGCACTATTTCCGTCTGTCTGTTCCACAGCTGAGCTTCATTAAATGATCCTGGATTCTAGCATTATATGAAAGGGAGAATCATGTCTCCATCCATCCAATTTTGTATAAATTTATACATCTCTCTAACCTCAAATCTAAGAACTTGGGATGTTGCTTTCCCAAAGTAAATGTTGTTCTAGTTCTTAGGCCTGGAAAAGTAATTGGAAGGCAGCAGGGTGCAATTTTTAAAAAGTAATGTTTAACTTTCCAATTTCTTGAAAGTGGAAAATGTATTCTCCTTCTTATCCATATTGTTGTCACCAGTACACCCAAAGCAGAGCATGAGGTGGCAGCCCATGGCACAGCATGAGCCAGTACTTGATCCATGTGATATTCTGCCTTCATCATTCAGTGAGGCAACATTCTGTAACTATAAAAATAACACAAGTGACAGTTGCAATCCTTCATTACTAACAAGCACAATGTATTGTAGTTTTGATTTGATTAGGAGGGGGAAAAGGAAAATGATTAATTTCTAACTATGTACTACCAAGCTTTGTCAATAATCTTGTATGATGACAGAGAACACACCAGAAAGGAGTGATTCGGAAAGAATGTCATCTTGTTGTTCAGTAGCTAGGTGAGCAAAAATGGTCTAAAGAGAAGACGAATGCTATGTGGAAGCAATTCATTGTTTAGATTTAAAAAACAACTAAATATAATATGTACTTTAGCAATCTATGCTTGAGGTGAGAGGAATGAGCAATATCCCTCTCTGTAGAGATAGGGTTTCACCTTTTCCAGTGATCGCAACAAAATTCATCTCCCAGTGGTGTCCATTTGGTATGAGAAGCAAATTACCATTGGGTAAATAGCAGCTTCAGGTGAGATAGTTTTTATAAACAGCATAGCATGGTGTGTGTGTGTGTATGTGTGTGCACGCACCTTGAAGTTGTTTCCAACTTGTAGTGACCCTAAGACAATCTATCATGGAGTTTTCTTTTGGCAATATTTCTTCAGAGAAAGTTTGCCTTTGCCTTTCCCTAAGGCTGAGAGCATGTGACTTGCCCAAGGTCACCCAGTGGGCTTCTATGGCCAAGCAGGGAATCAAATCCTGGTCTCCAAAATCATAGTCCAACACTCAAACCACTACACCACACTGGGTCCTAGCATAGCATGGAGGAGGGGATATTCACACACACACACACACACACACACACACACACACACACACATCCATTCAGAGTCTCTTGAGTCCCATCCACCTATGATTTTTAAAGCTTACAATAAAACTTATATGTCAGCAAAGTTTGCTTTTCATAAATTGTAGCTTGAACCTTCTAGTGGCCTCTTCAGAACAAGAATCACTCATTAATTGAAAAGCAAACTGTTTGACCCATTTTTTTCAAGCTAACAGGTTTCATTTCAGTTTAGACTTCCTCTGATTTTAGGAAAACATGCCACAAGTTTCCTGCATGTTCCACATAATTCCATCAGGAATGATTGTTTTTAACATATGCACCTTGCTATAATTCTCCCCTCAGAATGGTGTAGTGGCTAGACTTACCTAAAATTAGTATTTTATCTATTATAAGACAAAATTATCAATATATCTGGGGTGACTGCAGATAAAGTGATACTATACATTCACCATACCAGGAAGGGAGAGAAAAAGAAATCTCCAGTAATGAAGATTTTACAGTGCTTCCCGACTTGGAAGGAGAGCACAAAGGCTAATTGAGGAATGAAGCATGGACTTTACTTTGCAACACTATTACCAGTAGCTGATATCATAAAAAGCTACATTATGCTACTGACTGGTAGCATAAAACTTTGCATTTGTGCATACATAAACACTGTGGTCATTAGTCTAGAAATCTAGAATTTAAACAAGAATGTCTACTAAATCCATATACCACAAATCGTTTGGCTCCTAATTATTTTGTACACCTACCAGAAAATACCCATAATATAACACCAATAGTTCAGTCTTAAAAATCAGGTCTAGGAATGAAAGGAAATGACTCTGGGATGAGAAACACAAATGAATAGAAAGACAGGTCAAAAGAATATACAATTTAATATGTACCATACAGTCTTGTATTTTGCCAGTATTGGTGCCGATATTTTTCATGCCTACTGGATGCCTAAAACAGTTAAATAATCTTGCCCCCTCTTCCAGATAACAGTAGGGCTAAACTGTTTTGTAAATTAAAGCACCCCATGTACAACTTGTTTTCCACTGTTTACGTAACAGGCATCAGTGAACCTGAGGCATGGATTAATTAGCTTGCTTCATGAAACAGAATGGACAGTACATGAGGTACTTTGGACAAACAGACAAAGTGCACTTGTTTGGCTATGATATTAATACAAGTAGCATTTGGGCAATACAACACATTACTATTTTTAGGAAAGCCAAAGTTCCAGATGGATGCTACTCCTCAGTGGTATTTCAGCCCCTTTGCAGAGATGCAGCAGCTTGTGTGTTAAACTTGTGTTGGTAGCTGCCCATTGCCTGTTGAGTGCTTGATGCTCCCATTCAAGGTGGTGGCTCTGAAAGTGTAGGACCGACCCCTGATCGATCCTTCAGTATACAGTCTCTCCGGCTTGTTCTGACAGCGGAAAAACATGAGGAAACCATTCCGGTAGTTCTTGTTCATCCAGCCATAGAGCAAAGGGTTAGCAAAAGTGGAACACATGGCCACCACATGGAACACGGTGTAAAGCAGTTTATAGTCATGGAAGATGAGCACCAAGTCTAAGTCAACAGCAAGCTGGAACACATGGAAGGGGAGCCAAGAGACTGCAAACACCACTACCACCATGACTAGCATTTTTGTGGTCTTTCTCCTGCGACAATGACTGTCATTCCTAGCAGTGGGACTGATGTGGCTTTTCAGCTTGAACCATATCCTAATGTAAGCATAGCAGATGATGGAAAGGGGAAGAATATACTGCAAGAGGAGCATGGACAAGCTGTATATGGTGGCATCCCTGTTTTCAGAAGGCCACTTCTCTGAGCAGACAGCTATTCTGAGATTGATGGTTGGAATTTCTTCATATCTGTACTCTCGGAAGATGGCAAGTGGACTGGCTAGGACAGCAGCAACCAGCCATGTAATAGCTATGATGGAGAAGCTGATTTTTTTGGAAATCCTGCTGTCTAAATGAAAAACAATGCATCTGTACCTGTCCAGAGCAATCACAGTCAAGGTGAGGGTGGAGACATGAACACTTAAAGCTTGCGCGTAGGAAACCAAGTGACAAAGCACAGCCCCAAATTTCCATTCATCCAACAGTGTGTAGGCCAAGGTAAAGGGCAAGCAGAGTGTGTCCACCATTAAGTCTGCCAGAGCTAGGTTAGCTATGAAAAAGTTAGTTACAGTCCTCATAGTTTTGTATTTCACTATCATGTAGATGACCAAGGAGTTGCCAATGAATCCCAGCAAAATGATTAAGGAGTAGGCAGCTATCAGTATGATCTGGACGCCCAGGATCTTGGTGCTGTCCATCATAACATCATTGGATCCTTGGAGTCCTTCACTTGCTGTACCAAGGCTCTTTGTGTGCCAGCCAAAGGACAATGTTTTATCCAAGATGTGATCATCTAGAATAATGGTGTTGTTGGCTTGATCAAGTAGCCCCATGCCTTCTTGTTCTATTTGTTTTATGTGCAGGGTGGAGACTTATATTAGTTTTGCAGCTTTGTCTGTGAATAGGAAGACATGAACACAATAGAAAAAATATTTTTTTAAAAGAGGGAGAAAAGCTTTTCACATTTCAGTTTACAGTTTACAGTGACATATGCAAACCATCCTAAGACCCTTCCGTAAATTCCTATCATGGTGTAAAAATGGCATATTGGTGGTTTATATATAGTTACTATTCTGAAAACAAATCTTGACCCAATTGGACCCTGCTCCCATTTTATTGTAACTGTATGATAATATTAATATTGACAAAAGCACTACAATTGAATGATTGAAGCAGCAATCACAATAAAGTAATTTATTTATTTTGCAAATTATATTTATTTTATATTGAATGGATTAAAAAGGGTCCTCCAAATGCCATGCTGATGCAATCATTTAAACAGTATATCCTATTTAGCAATCTAGAAGGGCCAGTCATTAGTTTATAGTCTGTCCTTTCTTGTAGTTTTTGGTGACCTTGGCTCTGCTTTCCAGAATAATGAAACAGGAATGAAGGATAGTAAGGAATACAGATAAATATATAAATTGATAATGGCTCATGAAGAAAATAATTAAAAAATAGCTTTGCCCATGAGTAATTATTAAGGCTGCAGTTCTCTTCATACTTACCGGGTTGTAAGAAGACAGTGGGACTTATGTCTGGATCAAGCCTCATTTCATACCACTTTGTTGAGTATTTCTTAAAACCTCAGCTCTCAGGCAAGGCCCACTACACAACAGAGCTGAGAAATGTTATTTTTCTTACAGCTACAGTTGGCTGTATTGGCTGGGAGAGTGTGGGAAGTATAGCCCAAATAAATAACTTTTCCAGGCTCTGCCAGTGAAATTCCAGCCGAGCTTTGACTAGCATTCAGATATAAATGGTGCAAGGCAGATGAGCCCAAAAATTGCCATTAATCTGTCTCAAAAAACCTAGGTGTCTCTCTGAAACATGATGGAAAATATACAGTAAACGACCTTCAGCCTATCAGACTGCGACTGCTACTGCTGCTATCTCTGCTGCTCTCAGATAGGCCCACCATCTTGGGGGGTCCCAGTGGCATAGGATGGGCCAAGAGCCCTCAGATCTGAACAAACATATATAGGTCCAGGCAACTGTATAAATTCTAGGTTGAGTATCCCTTATCTGAAGATCTGAAATGCTCCAAAATCCAAAATCTTTTTCATGGATGGCTGAGATAGTGACACTTTTGCTTTGTGATGGTTCAGTGTACACAAATTTTGTTCCATGCTCAAAATTATTTAAAATATTATATAAAATTACCTTCAGGCTATGTGTATAAGGTAAACTAGACTTCACCCAGATATTTCATTATGTATATGCAAATATTCCAAAGTCCAAAGAAAAAAACAAACCAAAATCCAGAACACTTCTGATTCCAAGTATTTTGGATAAAGGATATTCAACCTGTATGTGTATGCATGTGTGTGTCTAAGTATCTGTGTATATACACAAACACACATACAGTCCGCCCTCCCCAAATGCGGGAGATCCGGACTGCCCCAGATATGGGGAAAACTGCCTATCCTGCGAAGCATGCACTATTTTCCCCCTTGCCACCTGTGGACTGCATACACTCAAAGCAGTGTATGCAAAGTCCGCATAAGGCAAGGGCAGATTGTACATATGCACACAAATAGACAAATAGGGGTGTCAAACATAACATGTGGAAGCCTTATCAGACCCTTAAGAAATCACATTCTGGCTTAAATACTCCCTCAAAAGCAGGATATATTACAGAAAAGACAATTTACTGGATCATCTCCAGGTGTATAATACTAGCAACCTTGGGCCAAAGGGGCTGATTCAGGGGCTGATTATCTTAAATAGCTAATACATTTACAATTAATTTGGAAGAGATGTTCTTTCAAAGAGTGAAAGACATCTGCTTGTCATAGCTCATGATTGTTCTCAACATCATATCTTGTATTTAGTTTGCTTTGTCTTCTACTTGGTCCTTGGAAGATAAACATGTTTATGTTTCAAGTCTGACTGTTGAAGCACATATTCCTGAAGAATGAAGAATGAAGAGGTAAAATGTGTTGGTAATACATCCATAACATTCAACAGTCCCAATTGTTCCTCTGGCATCCTATTTTTAGGTGCTTTTAAGATGTCCCACTTTCTCCTCTTTCCATTTTCCCTCAGTGTCCTCAGCTTAGTTCAGTTGCTGCAAACTGAATTCAAAGTGCAAAAAAGTAATTAGCTCAGTGGGGAGGGGTAAGAAGAGAGGAATTTTGACCTTCCCAGTAGGGACAAGCAAAAAGAAACCTGAGCAGCCTTTCATTGATTGTTTGTTCTTCTTCATTAATAATATTTGTCATCTTGACCTCACGCTGATGTTGACTGGCCACATGTGTCCTGGTTTTCAGCCGTGAAAAGCTGGAGGATATACACAACTAGTTTGACTTCCACTCATGGCTATTAGTGCATACCATAGCCAGGTCCTATGTATATTTACACAGAGCTTTCAGCTATCATATGTGCATTTTAAATATTTAAGAATCAGTTCACAATGCTATAAAAAATCATCAATTTCTAACTTTAGTGCTTTCTTATTTTTTAAGTACTTTTAGTCTTCCCTTTAGTATTCTGTGCATTGCTGATAACTGTTGATATTTTTTTCCTAATGTTTTGCCTCCCTTTGTTTAAAAACAGTCACAACAGTGGGGTGATCTGGCTCAGGGCCACACTGCTAGAAAGAGTGGTTGTTCTTTTCCCCTTCACCATTTCCCTGCCTTGAATTCTGCAAAGAATTTGCAATATTAGCCCCAGAAAGAAAGAAAGACTGGTACAATACAGGATACAAGAGAACTCCTCCAAATGTGGAAATAACGTAAGAATGGGATTGTATTGTACTGCTGGCATTGAAAGAAATGAAGTGGGTTTCATGCATGAGTGGTCTACTCTAAAGATGCAGATTCATACACAATTATTCTGTTTCTTTCTCAGTGCCACATGCAGCCTCTAATTTTGCAGTTTCCATTAAATTCCATCATCATAAACTTCCATTAAACTTTTATCTCTTGTGCATCTAAATAATAATTATCTCCTCCTACAACATGTACAGCCTCTCCTCGCTCTCCTTTAGAATGTTCCCAGACATTTGCTTTGACCATTTTGTCATAATCTGAAGAAAGGTGCTGTGAACCTGAAAATGTGATGACTGTGTATCTACATTTGTTTCCAGGCAACCTAATTTATTTCTCTCCAGATAAACTGTTACATATTTTATATAACAAACTCTTCAAAAACTCAATCATGAGCAGTCATTGGCATTAGTGGGGTGAGCTGCAAATAATTAGTTTAAAGACAGTGATCAAAAAGTTACAGCTGGAATGGCGCATCTATCCTGAACTTGCAGCGGCTTTCTCAAATATGTTTGTCAAATACACGCTGTGGCTCTTTAAACAAATTGGGACAGGCTTGGGAATGGCTGGCCAGACAATGACTGTGGCTGGGTTTATGTTGTAATTCATAATAAACAATCCAGTGTTCATTTATCACTTGGTAGAACAGACTTCATAACACCTCTTGGGATTACCGCAAGCATTCTGGCTGGCTGTTGAACTCTGCTGGTTGGAATATGCAACAAAGCAGTCATTCACACTTATGTTTTTTAGCTGAATAGATCTGGATCGCATGATCAGTGCAATACCAAATCGAAGTTCACACTACGTTTTCCACAATCGAAGCTGTCCATGACAATTTAATCCTGTTGACATTCACATTACCATTTGTATTGATTTAAAATGGAGCTGACATTTCGATCATTCTCTTTTTTAAAAAAACTACCAATCAAATGATACGCATCTATGTGACACAGTTTGGGGGAATCTTTCCTCTCTCTGTCAGTCTTGGAGTATGGCAATGGCAAGCCCCTCTGAACTCCCAGGATAGGTTTGTCTTGGGGGAAGTCACACTCTCTCAACCAAGAAAACCCATGGGTTTACATGCAGGGTATAAATGCAATATAATATGTGTGTGAGAGCTTTGTTTGCACCAACTTGGGAGTGGAGTCTGTTGTGGTTTATTTCTTAGGAAAGGGGGGGGGGGACCCCTAAGCCCCATTCCCATGTGTGGCTGGTAAAAAAAGACAATTTCTTTTGAAAAGATGCGGTAACATCCCCAGTTCCAAAAGAAATGGGTTAAATGGGGTTTTTTTTGTCACCACCAACACCACCCCTTGAAAACTGCACCAAGTCTACTTGGTGCCATTGTGAACGACCCTGAAATAACCTGGTTTCCATACTGGGTTATTTTCTAGTGGGAATGGCCTCAAAGAGAAAAGATTCCTTCCTCAAATTCATCTTAAATGCTTTCTTCCCTTTCTCTGCCCTGAGTGTGCATGTCTTTGCTCTCAGAGACTGAAATGATATGACATTATGACTGTGGCAGCAGTTATAATTGTGATGAATATCACTGTGTAGTGCTGTGAGGATAAAGGCCAGCATGATACCTACATTGCTACTACCAAGAAAACTTCTGTTTATTTGCATATTCCTTGTACAACAGTGGGGTCATTGACCACCAAACTGAACATGAAATCTGATGATATTGAGATTAAAAGTGAGCAAATTTTAGTTTAGTTAAGTTTAGTTTAATTGCTCAATATGTGGAACCCTCAAACTGACCAATCATAGGGTCATGATTTGCCCTTAGGTATTCTACTTTTTTTCTACTCTCCTGCCCCTGCTACTTACCATATGGGGTATCTTCATGTTTGAGGGAAAGAGATATGAATTACATGATAAAGTACAGGATAATAACCGAGTTCACTCCTCCCCTCCCCCCCACACATTGGTTATGGAGCAGCAGCATATAAGAGCTGTAAATGACCCTTCCATCTTCAGAATTTTGAATTTGCTATCTGTAGATATTAAGTTGAGCCACAATCAGCTTGTGGATGCAATTTTTTCCAATTTCAGTTAGACACATTTCAATTGTGCCTAACATTTTAGCTCCATTTAGGTAAATTCAACTTGATGGCAAATGACAGCAACAACTTATAAAGTTAAGTTTAAAAAGAAATTTGCCCTTTTTCAGATAATGAAGAAAGTGGTATTTAATACCTCCCTGCACAACACCCATCACCACCACTGCTAGCAGCCTTCTCAGTGACATCAGCCTGTTGCCACTTCTAGCTAATGGCTATTCAGACATTTAGAAGCTGCAGGGAATTATGTGGGCAGAGCATTACACTTTTCATAGAATCCTAGAATCCTAGAACCATAGAGTGGGAAGAGACCACTAGGGCCATACAGTCCAACCCCCTGCCATGCAGGAAATCCAAATCAAAGCATCCCCGACAGATGGCCATCCAGCCTCTGTTTAAAGACCTCCAAGGAAGGAGACTCCACTACACCCCGACAGCCCTTACTGTCAGGAAGTTCTTCCTAATGTTCAGGTGGAATCTCTTTTTCTGTAGCTTGCATCCATTGTTCTGGGTCCTGTTCTCTGGAGCAGCAGAAAACAAGCTTGCTCCCTCCTCAATATGACATCCCTTCAAATATTTAAACAGGGCTATCATATCACCTCTTAACCTTCTTTTCTCCAGGCTAAACATCCCCAGCTCCCTAAGTCGTTCCTCATAGGGCATGGCTTCCAGACCCTCCACAATTTTAGTCACCCTCCTTTGGACACGCTCCAGTTTCTCAATGTCCTTTTTAAATTGTGGTGCCCAGAACTGGACACAATATTCCAGATGGGGCCTGACCAAAGCAGAATACAGTGGCACTATTACTTCTCTTGATCTAGACACTATACTTTAATTGATGCAGCCTAAAATTGCATTGGCCTTTTTCGCTGCCGCACCACACTGTTCACTCATGTTCAACTTGTGGTCTACTTGGACTCCTAGATCCCTTTCACATCTAGTCTCATTCAGCCAGGTGTCACCCATCCTATATCTGTGCATTTTATTTTTCTGCCCTTACAT
The DNA here is from genome assembly GCA_016801065.1 of Sceloporus tristichus. NCBI lineage: Eukaryota > Metazoa > Chordata > Lepidosauria > Squamata > Phrynosomatidae > Sceloporus > Sceloporus tristichus. The sequence continues at coordinate 8,126 of JACSCI010000518.1, read as the reverse complement.
TTCTCCGTGTTGAATTTCATTTTGTTAGCTTTGGCCCAGCTTTCAAGTCTATTCAGGTCATTTTGAATTTTGATCCTATCCTTAGGGGTATTAGCTATTCCTCCTAATTTGGTGTCATCTGCAAATTTGATAAGTATGCTCCCAATTCTGTCATCCAGGTCATTGATAAAGATGTTGAATTTTACTTGGACAAGGTAGGATGCTGGAAATTGTATTAAACATGTGACATACCTTTATGCTACCTGTAGCCATGATAGCTTTTCCTTTACTGCCATACTAGTCTTTAATGTCCCCTTTGCTTCAACTTGGCAAGAGCCATCATATTATGATCAGTTTCATCCCTTCCCATGCAAACAGTCTGAACTGGGCAGATGCTGGACAGTGAGCAATGTGTGATAAATTTTCCCTTCAATTATTTTCCGACACTAACACCCACTGGTTTTAGAGTGTTAATGCTTCAGTTTCTGAAAGCCAGTAATTAGAGAATTGTTGGGGTATAATAACTGCAATTACTGAGACTTAATGGGTTTTTTTATAAGGCTAATGTTTCAGAATAATTAATATTGTGCAGAAATGAAGCAGAACAGTGCTGCTGTTTATAATATGACAGCTATTACTATATACTGATCAAAGATAATAATTAGCAATGCTTTTGGACTGGTTAGTGTCATACCATGAGACTCTCCCTAACAGAAAGCAACGTTGCTTGAGAAAACAAGCTGAAACGTGCTGGGTTGCATATACCAAGTCAAGTTTACAAGCTTCAGCCATGCTCCTGGGATTATATGGGACAATCTCTGGCATTTAGTCAGTTTGGGTTAGATGAAGCAACAGACAGGAGCATTTATTTGCAGTCTTGACTAAACACTTGTAAAATCTCTATGAGACTATTTATTTTTCTGATAATTTCCCTTTTTCATACTCATATGCAACAATAACTACCTAGTGTCATGCCTAACAGTTGTAGATGTGGGTTTCCTATAGTCATCTGGTTGTTCCCTGTGTGAACCGAATGCCATGTTAGATAAGGCTTTGATCTGAACCAATATGGATCTTTTTATGTTCTCATCAGCTAAGGCGATGCGAGGAGGAGAACTGGTCTAATGCAATAGGCACATGTTGGGCTAGGAAGAACTTGAGTTCAAATCCCTATTCAGTCATGACTATAAACGCAAAGCTGCCTTATGTGGAGTCAGATCATTGGTCTGTCTTGCTCAGTATTGTATATTAACAACAGTTCTCCAAGGTCTCCCACCTGAGACTCTTTTAACTGGAAACACAAGGCACTGAACTTCAGGCTTTCTACATCCAAACCCCATGCTCTATTACTGAGGTGTGGATCTTCCTCTGAAATCACTGTTTCTCAGCCAGCAGTGGTCAACACAGTGCTTAGCCAAGACATTTTGCTACCTAAGTCAAAGGGCAAGATGGTATCCCTCTTTATCCCTCCTACAGAGGTAAGTGAAACTTATTTCACCCAATGTGAGATAGTATCTTTCCATCAACTCAGAAACAACTGACTAATTAAGGGGGTCTAGAACCACACAGCTGTGTGCTCCAACTGAAGGGAGGTCAAGAAGAACAGTGGGAAGGGCACCAGTATTTGCCACCTAAATCAATTGCCTCACTCTAGCTAATTTGTTTTGTTTGTTTTTAAATGTTGTGAAGCCACTCTGATTCCCAGTTCTGGGGAAAGAGTGGGATACTACTACTACTACTACTACTACTACTAATAATAATAATAATAGTGGTAGGACAAGCCCTAAATCCTGATTGCATGGGGTTATTGTAAGCAAGGACAGCAAAAGTCCAGATATTGCTGGACTAAAACTCCTATCATCCCTCACCATAAACTACATGGGACAAGGATGATGGGAACAGCAATTCAACAAGGACCACCTCTTTTCCATCCTTGCTGTATGGGAGATCTCCTTTGGGGTCCTCTGGACCTCTTGCAGAATGTTGGCTTTTTGATATTGCTGGACTGCCACCTCTTAAAGAGCAGGATACACAGGCACCAGATGATAAGTAAAAGAGAAATCTGTGAAAGATCCTGCAGACAGTACAGACCACTGATTTGCCTTCATTCTACAGAAATGTTGCTATCCTGTGCCAGATAATTAAGTGGGTAAGTAAGTAGAGAGGGAGAAGGACAGAACATGCTACTAGAAGGGCTCCCTCATCACTGTATTTTGTTTTAAAATAGGTTGTGAGCCTCCTTGGATCCAATATTAGGAGAAACAAAGGACTCAATTGAAATGAAATGTTTGCTAGGTTTGCTCTGCTGTGGCTCACTGGCCTCTGTTATGACAGATTTCAGTTCCCAAGTTTAGAGGAGCAGATATTAAAATGTCCAGTTTTCATGCTTTGCCAGCAGTCAGTGTGTGTGTTTTAGATTATATACACACAAACATTTAAGATTTCTAGCTGAACTGGGAATAACTTCTTACTAATTTTGGAGCACTATTTTTGCCTTTACTAGAAAAAAAACAGAAGTCCTGGACTATGTATGTGTCAAATTTTAATTTTCTCAGTAGCCTGGGCATATATGAACTATTTTGAAGGCACAAGCCTTGTCCAATAATTGTAGAGAAAGACTTTGGCATATACCAATCAGCCGATATAGCTACATCTGGGCTGCACAGTAAAGAGCAGGCTGGAGTCACAAAGCTTCCTCACGCTCAAATACTCCCACAGAAGAAACTAGATATCAGGGAAATGATTTCTCAGCTCACCTCTATGGTTGAATTACAAAATAAATAAATAAATAAATAAGCATTTAATCATGTGAATCTCCATGATTCAAATATATTTCAGAAGGAAAATTTAATATCTAAATCAATAAATTAACTTTATATTTCTAGCAAGTCAGGCTATCAGGAAGCAAGAGAAATCACTGAAAACTGGTGTAAGTTATGCTGGTTAAATCATGAAAGTGATGGGAGAACTCATAAAATGATCTGGTGATAATTTGCTATTGACTGGGAAGACATGGTGCAGGACAATCCTATGCTACTGGGTAATGTAGAAGGAAGTAGCTTAAAGAGTGTTTACAAAGTAGAGGAATTTCACCTATCAGTACAGTTTTGTTGTTCATGTGTGCCTTCAAGTAGTTGCAGACTTATGGGGACCTAAGACCAACCTATCATGGGGATTTCTTGGCAAGATTTGTTTGGCGGGGTGTGTGCCTTTGCCTTTCTCTGAGGCTGAAAGAGTGTGATTTTCCCAGGGTCACCCAATGGGTCTCTGTGGCCAAATAGGGTTCAAACCCTTGTCTCCAGAGTCTTCAGCATCTTAATCCAAGTCTAGTGCTCAAACCACTGCATCATGTTACCTTTCACCATGGCACTGTTATTATAGCTATAATCAAATTATAATTAAATCAGTTGGCATGATTGGGAAGCATGCATGGGCAGGGTGGGAGTTGTATATCAGGATATCTTGTGGCGTCTTCAGATGTTACTGGATTGCAATTCCCATCATCTCTCAACACTGGCTGTGCAGACCAGAGCTGATAGAATTTGCAGCTCTGAAGGGCTAAAAATTCTCTACCCCACCTATATAAGAAAGACAGAAGTAGAGTGATCTGCACAGTTACAGCATGACAAAGTCTGCTGAACATTTGCTGTACACCAATGATCTACTAATCTGCAGGATCTACATTGTATAAGCAGTGTGTTCACTGCTGTGACGAGCTGCCCTGAAATCTTGGGTGGTGGTGGTGCAGAGACATCCTTTTCTACCCAATTTGTGGTTTAGATATAGGTGTGTATACATAACATCTTTCTCTCTGTTTTCTGTCAAGATGAAACTGTGGAAGACAAAATTGAAGGCAAAGCATTAATACCAAATGAGAAGGGATAGCATTATATAACAGTAGCTGGATTGAGAGAGATGAAATAAAGATGTCAGTGATGGATAAAGGCAGAATCAGTAAGAAGAGAATTATTACTACAAAGTGCTAAAATTATTGTTGCAGATGCAATGGATAAGGATACAGACAATGAAGTCAAGTTAAATGAATTCTTTGCATTGATTTTCACTGCCATCAGTGCATAATCCCACAGCTTTTTTCTATCTGGACAAGGCTATAGCTGGTCAAAACTTGACATATCATTAATCCAAATGGCATATACCCAAGAGTTCATTAAGAGCTCCACTGTGGCTCTTCTAGAACATCACTTAAATCAGCCTCATTACTAAAAGAGTGGAGTGGTGCCAGAGTAACACCCATTATTGAAATGGGAGCTAGCAAGAACCAGAAAATGACATGCCAATCAGTTTGCTGTCCATTCCTGGTAAATTTGTAGAAAGAGTTAAGAAATATATAAAAGAGCAAGGTTTGCTTAAGAAGAATAAGCAGGATTTTTGAAAAAGTAGCTTTGTCTCACCAGCTTTCTGGAATTCTAGCATGTTATCTGCAGACCTGTAGACCTAGGTAGGCAAAGTTCAGTCCTCAAGATGTTGCCCTGGCAGACCTAACCAGCAAAGCCCATGGAGAGGAATGCTAGGAGGTGCAACCCAACAATATTTTGCAGGGCAGCACTTTGGCAAATATGGGCTGCTCAGGCATGATTAGACTACAAATCTCAGAATCCCTGGGACTTTGTCTAAAATTAAATGCAGCAACATCTGGAGACTCAGAGTTGGAACTGCTACAGGGGTACTACTACAGGAACTACTACTATGGAGAGGGGGCAAAAATGAGTACATTGCCCTCATAAATAAGAATTCTGCCCCATCCCCAATGAAATTTTCTCTGCACTCAGATTTCAAGCAGCAACTTAAAACTTCAGTTGAGCATTCAAAATACAGTTTAGGCATCCAAAGAAAGGGGGCCGGCAAAGTTACAAGGGAATGCAACTGCATCAAATAGAAGAGTTCTAGGTATGAACAATTTTCCATGTCTGATCTACAAGGCTAGAAATTTAGAAACTGAAGGAAAAATTCATTCAGATGCTTATCTGTAATGGGAACATCCTAATTTTGCTCATCCTTGTAATTACTACCGGTAGGCATGTTTGTTGTCATGTCCCACCACTTTTTTTTTGTCATGAATAACTCCAGAACCAGAAATGGGCATGGATGCCTCTTAGAGTGATCTCAATCCATAGGGCGATCTGGGGGACCAAGTGGTTCCAAATAAATACCCTAAGATTGCCCTTGGACTGTGACAAGCTGGGGATCCACAAAATTAGGGTTGAAATGTTCCACTCCCTTCTGTATCTATCTCAAATCTGCCCAAGCCAGTATTAGTACTGCCTTGTTGTTAACTGCCAACAAGTTGACTTTGACCTATGAAGACTCTATGAATGACAGAACTGCAAGTCACCCTACCATCCAGGGGGCATCACTAGGGGTTGTGTGGGGTCCAAACCACACCTGGTTATACCTCAGAGGGAGGTGGAGACTTGGTGCTGTGGTTGCTCAACATCCATCCAAAGACCCTCCCAGATGCCTCCCTCTGCCAGCCAAGGCACCTCTGCCCTCTGTGCCCGCTGGTGACAGTGGGGTGCTGTTGTCACCAGCAGCCCCTTCTGGGTGTTGGCAGGGCTGCTGGCCAGGCCAGGAAAGGGGGGTGGCAGGCATGGACTTGAGGATGAAGCAAGCTTGTTTTCTGCTGCTCCAGAGACTAGGACATGGCACAATGGATTAACGCTACAGGAAATGAGATTCCACTTAAACATGAGGAGGAACTTCCTGACAGTAAGAGCTGTTTCATAGGAACTTTCTGTCTGACAGGAAGAGCTGTTCAGATTGTGGTGGAGCCTCCTTCTTCGGAGGGCTTTAAACAGAGGCTGGATGGCCATCTGTTGGGGGTGCTTTGATTGTGAGTTCTTGTATGGCAGGGGGTTGGACTTGATGGTCCTTGAGGTCTCTTCCAACTCTATGATTCTATGATTCCTGTCACCAACTCGTTCCTTTCCTGGACAAACCAGCAGCTCCCCATCCCACCCAGAAAGGGGTGCCCCCTAACAGTGCTTCTCCTTCTGCCACTCCTTTCCGGCTCTCTTGCCATATTGTCTCCCTGGGTTAGCTGCCTACCTGGCAGTGACAACATGAGTTATATCACTGGGATGACACCAACCCTCATGAGGTCACTGCTACCATAAACAGCCCTGTTCAGGTTTTGCAGACTCAGAGCCGTGGCTTCCTTGATTGAGTCTATCCATCTGGAATGTGGTCTTCCTCTTTTGGACTGCCTTCCACCTTACCAAGCATTATTGTATTTTCTAATGAGTCATGTCTTCTCATGATACGTCCAAAATACTACAATCTCAGTTCAGACATCTTGGCTTTTAGAGAGACATCATGCTTGATTTGCTCTAGGACCTATTTATTTGACTTTTTAGCAGACCACATTACCCATAGAAATTGTCTCCATCACCACATTTCAAATGAGTCGATTTTCTTTCTGTCAGCTTTCTTCACAACCATACTTTCACAACCATTCTTAGAAATTAGAAATATGATTGGATGGACAATCCTAACTGATCCTGCTGAAAATATTGTGGATGGCCAAGAAGACAAACAAATGGGTTCTAGAACAGATCAAGCATGAACTATCCCTGGAAGCCAGTGAGAAAAAAAATGATTATTAGAAAAGGTAATGAGGCTAGGAAATGTGGAAGGCGGTAGAAAGAGAGGAAGACCACATGCCAGTTGGTTAGACTCAACCAGAGAGGACACGTGCCTAGGACTGCAGTGAGGAGCAGAGAGGAGAACAGGAGGTCTTGGAGATCTCTCATCCACAGGGTTGCCATGAGTCTATGAACTTTACCTCATTAAAGTTGGAACTGTCCTGCAGCGTTCCAAACCGGACCGTTCTGGGGATGGGAGGCGGTGGAGAACGCATTTGACTGCACAGTGGGAACACTGCTGCCGCCGCCAAACATCCCCATCCCATTCTGGAAGTGCTCCCCAGGGCTGATTTTCAGGAACGCTTCTCAAACATTCCCGAAAATCGGCCCCTCTGTAACACTTCCGGAACGGGCTGAGAATGCTTGGCAGCAGCAGCAGCATTCCCGCTGTACAGTAAAATGCGTTCTCCGCTGCCTCCCATTCCAGGAACGGCCCCTTTAAGATCGCTATGGGACCGTTACAACTTTAATGCAGTAAAGTTCAAAGTCGACTTGAGGGCAGTTAACAACAACAAAGGTCTCTGTAAGTTTTGCTTAAACAAAGTGACACAGCTGACTGTCTTTACATCTCTTTTGTTTACTACTGAATTTCCTGGAATATTTTTAAACAAGATTTATAGCTCCCTCTGACCTGGGATTGAGATTAGCTGGAGAGACAGTTAGGAAGTTAGTCCAAACAATCATTTGTTTAATTGTTTCATGAAGATATAATTAGTATTATATCTTATAGTTTAATTGTTTGATGAAGATATAATTAGTATATTGCTCCACTTTTGACATGACCTAAAAGTTGTTCCAAAAAGTTTAATTGTACAATCAGGTTTTGCTGATCAATAATAACTTTCCATGTTTGTTAAAGTTTTTTTTATTCTCAATCAAACCTTTTCTCAAAACATATTTTCTTAATTTGGACATTGAATCTGTGTCCTAGAGGTTTGGTCTTCACTTATTATCAGTGTATTTTTGGAGCTCTGCAAACTGTTCACAAATCTGGCCTTTACCTAAAAGTTTTTCCTGAAAGGATCTTTGAAGGCAGAAGTGGTAGAATAAGAGATAAGAGCTGAAAAATGAGAAAGAGGTACAGAGATAACAACAGACACACTCACACTCTGGAGACAAGTAGAAACCATTAATTAATTAAAACCCTTCTCCCTAAAGAGAGTTTTTATTGCATCCTGCTTCTAATGGAATAGGAAGTGTTTAGAGGAGAGGAAAATGACAGTGAAAGCTACAAGCAGGGAGAGGACTCTCCATAATCACAATGATACCTAATCAAATGCTGAAAAATGAAGGACTGCAGACCTACTGGTCTATTTGCACCAGATGAAATTTGATTATCAGTGAATGGAAGCAGTTTCTATTATCAAGTTTATGCATAAGGCTTGAAGAAATTACAAAAAGGTATTACAGTTTCTGTCTTCCAGCTCAGGATCTTTCCCCAATTGTTAAAAGGAAACAACAAAAATGACAGCAATGTTTGTTTCC